>JAOQIF010000036.1:0-189897 GCA_026260285.1 Colletotrichum sansevieriae
AAAATAATATTATAATTAATTAGTTAACTTACTCTAGTATAGGTTAATAGGAGGAGGAAAAAAGAGGAAGCAAACTAGGGGTGCGAAAAATCATATTATTATAATTATTACTTATAAGGTGCAGAGTAGCTAGTAGCCTGGATTAATATCGCTCTAGACTAGCCCTTAGCTTATGCTCAAACCTATAACTCACGTGAGGGCTAGGGGGAGGGGGGGGGGAGGGGTATATATTATAGGCTATGCTACTGCTAGCATCTAGGTAGTGCTATAGACCCTAAGGATTCTGCCCTTAATAACCGCTCTCGCTTAATATTCGCCCTATATCCGCTTTTCTATTGCATAGGGAACTTCCTAGAAAACTTCCCTTCCTTAGCTTAGATTACTATAATTGAGGCACCCCTAAGTTAAACAAACCCGGGCTAGCCCCTTACATAAGGAGCTTATAAAATAATACCCTATATAGGTAGTCGATCTAGATACTATCTAGCTATATTACGCTACCTACCTCTATAATAATATATTCAAAGCGGGGTAAGAACGAGACGAAGGCCTCGTTATACTTTATTTAAAGCTCCGAGAGTCTTCTAAGAGCCTTGCTTATAATATTAGGGTTACTATAGGTATAGTCTAGGTATACTAAAAAGGTATCTAGCTCGAATAAGCTATTACTACCCCCTAAGCTATAGAAAGCTATAACTACTAGCTATACTTTAAGTTCTAGGCAGGAGTTAATAAGATACTAGGCCTCCTAATTACTTAAGTAGAAGTCCCGGTCTATCCTAACTTTATTATATATCTATTATACCTATATAGCATACTTATTATAGTTCCCTCCGAACTTAGGGGGGTTAGAGAGGGGTTTTAATTGCTAAGCGCTACCTACTTCCCGGGTAGTCTCTAGCTATAAGGTTAGCGCTAGTAACGCCGGGGCGTAGCTACCCGCTGCATCGTGCTGGAGCTCTATAGTTAGCTCGTTATTAGGCTATTATATAGTTATTAGGTTATTAAGTTAGTTATTAAGCTTATTAATTGCTATATAAATTGCTTTGAACGCTTCCTTGCTTATTAGTAGTACTTCTAGATTAGCTACTATAAGCATAGTAGGTTCTATTTTCTACTTACTATCTATCGCGCTATATAACTAGTGAGGCGGGCATAGAGAGAGAGAGCTTAGATATATAAGGGGCTAGCCCGGGTTTATTTAACTTAGGGGTGCTTTAATTATAGTAATCTAAGCTAAGGAAGGGAAGTTTTCTAGGAAGTTCCCCGTATAATAGAAAAGCAGATATAGGGCGAACGTTAAGCAAGAGCGGTCGTTAAGGGCAGAATTCTTAGGGTCTGCAGCACCGCCTAGACGCTAGCTATAGCGTAGCCCGTAATAATTATACCTTAATTAATTTTAATTAAGCTTAAGGTTAAATAAGGCCTTAAATCTAGATTACTTAAGCCTATTAGCTATATAACTATTATCAATGTTTAAGTAGCCCTTAAGAACTACTCTCAGAAGTTTTATAGGTTACTCACTATAATAGAGTACCTTCTCCTTAATCTTAGTATTTAAGCTATAATTACTATAATAGCCCGGGAAGGATATAAATATTAAATTAATAACTACTATAAATAACTTTAACTAAATGAATTAAAAAGAGAGATATATATAAATATATAAAAGATATATAGAAGGGTCTTAAACGTATAGAGAAATAATCTAATAATATTTATTAATTTAGTTAGGTAGTAGTATTATGTAGATACTCCTTATTATTAGTAATATATTAAAATTGCATACGCTTTAGAGAAAGAACTAGACCTTATTTTACCTTCTAGTAATAATAGAAAGATAGGAGGCTATAAGACCCTTAATATTAGCTATATAGAGAAGCTAGAAGGCTTAGTACCTTATTTTTAAGTTAATATTCTATCTTAAGGTTAAGATTTATTAGTAGTTCCTCTTACTTTAGAAGAATAGCTAGACTTTAGATAATAATTTTTAAATACCTTGCTATCCCTAGTATTAAACCCCCATTTGACTAAAGGATACTTAATAATATTAGATTTAGACCTTAATACCTTAATCGCTATTCTTAAATAAACACCTTACTAGATAGCAGATATAGCTCTCTATATAGCTAAGCCCCCCTTAGGGTAAGGTTAGTTAAATATACCTTAGTCTATTAATACTTAAAGTTATTATAGGTAAAGTTAATCCCAGCCTATTAGATAGGACCTAGAGGTAATATTATCTATAATATAAAAGGGAAAAGAGCCTACTTAAGATAATAACCTAAGGATATATCTAAGGATATAAAGTAAGTCTTAGTGCTATAAAGCGACCTAAGTAATAATAGCAATAATAGCAATCCTAATAATAATAAGGATTAAAAAGGCTATAATTATAGTAACTAAAGGAATAATAGTAAAGATCGCAAGAGCTAAACTTCTAAAGGATAAAGATAACCTATTAAGCCTAGTAGATCTAATAACTAGCTATTAATTAATTATAATCTACTTACGCTCCTTATTACTTCTAATAAGGATAATATCCTAAGAACTCTCACTAGCTTACCTACTATAGAATCCTATTATTTACTACCTCATTTTAAAAGCGATATAATTAGAATATTTAATCCCCCTTTATATAATTATAAGGTTAAGGATATTTATATCAATAGGAGCTTAAAGACTATTTACTAGAGTATATATCGCTTTATTAACGCTATTAATAGCTATCTTAAGTTTAATAATAATAGCCTAGCTACTATAGCTTTAAATCTATATTAATACTTACTTTAATATTCCTCTAACTAGTACTATACGGACCTAACCCACAAAGAGAAGTCTATACTAAAGGATCCCCTATTAGGCGTTATATATTAGAAGGATGTATTACTGAAATAATTCTAACTTCCCTATAAAGTTACTAAGGTATACCTATCTAAGGAATAATATACCCTAGACGGTATTTATAACTAATATAATATCTACTATTAAGTAATAAAGGTGCCTATCTATATTGCGATACTAAAGAATCTAAAACTAAGATATTAGTAATAATATATAATAAGATAGAGACCAAACTTATTATAAGTATTTTATAACCTAATAGAATAACAAACTATAATAAGTTTATATCTAATTTATAGAGAATAGTACCTAGTTAGTATTATATAATAACTAAGGGATTATAGCGTACCTTAGCCTAAGCAAATTCTTAGATTATATAAATAAGCGCTCCTTCTATTCACCCCTCCTTAGGAACTATATTAAAATTAGTAGTACTACTAGTATATTACCCTTATTGTACTAATCTAAGAGACCTAAAGCTATCTAGTTTAATAGTATTATAAACTAGTAAGTAAGCTACTAATATCACAGTAGAACTACTATTAGCTTATAATAAGCTAGCCCCGGGTAGAAAGCCTCTAGTGCGCTTTAAATATTAATACCTATTAGATTATTATAATCAACATAGTTAATATCCTAAGCTGCTAGGATATCTATTAGCCTATATGATAGCTAAGTTAGATATAATACTTAAGGAACTAAATATTAGTAATATTTCTAATAATGATAAATTTAATTATATTTAATACTATAAAGCTACTAATAGCTATAATCTTAAAGATAAAGACTCTATTATCAGAACTAGTAATAAGAATAAAGAAAAACTAGATATAAATTATATTAACCTAGCTATTAAACTATTTAAGGAGTATAGTTTAAGAACTTTAGGGTATCTTTATTAGTATAACGATACGTATTTATTATTTAACTCTACTTCTTTTCTTAATATACTTCTTAACGATCTAGAAATATATATATGCGAAACTTACCTTTATAACTCTAAGCCCTATCTGGATTTTAATAGTGTTTTTTACTTACTAGACCCTCGCTATACTATAGCTAAATATAATAATTATTAGCCCTATTAAGCAATAGTATTATAATAATATATAATCTTAGAGATATAACTATATGAAGATTATTATTTAAGGTACGCGGGATAGAAACCTAATTATTATTTATATTAATATAGGAGTAGACTAATTAGTTATTAGTAAAGCTTATCTTTAAAACTTTTATATTATAACTAGGTAACTAAAGGTATTTAAACTCTAGGGAGTTTGTAGTATAAAGATAATTACTTAAGTTATATTTATTATATTAGTTTATAGATAACTATTAAGTAGCTAAATATCGATAATAGAGCTCTAAATAGGAGCTTAGCTAGTACTATACCTCGATATAGGCCTGCTTATAGGATAGGATTTTAATATCCCTAATAGCATTAATATTCCTAACTCTAAGTCCTATATATATATTACTTTATATAGTAATCTTTAAATACTATCTTAAATCTATTTAAAAGTTCTAATAAAGATATTTACTATTCGTGCTGCTACTAATATAGTTACTCCGCCTTATAATTAAGCTACCTTATAAATTAGTACGCCTATTAGGTTAAAATAGAATCCCTTCTATTTAGCCTAAAGCAGGAGGGGTATATATTTACTTATATAAGCACCTCGCTATTTATCCTAGTTATTAATACTACTCCTTACACCTTGAAGTTTAAATATAGAATAAAATTTATAATACTATCTCCCTTTAAATTAAATAGATTTATTGAATTGTAAACTCGCGACTACCTATAAGCTGCTATATTAATATTATTATATAAACGCCTAATATATTATTCTATTTTTTATTTTACTAATAATAAACTTATAATATTAGTCTAGCTTCTATAGGAATCCTTAATAGAATATACCAAATAGTTAGGTATTACTAATAAGGAATTACTATCTGCATAAGGTATAACTAAAGATAATCTAATAACGCCTTTGTAGGGTAATATCTACTAAGGAATAATTAATATAAATAGTAAAATAGGGATTACTAAACCTAAAAGCCTACCTGCTATTATTACTATAGAGGGTATTTAGATCTATAACTATAACGAAAAGATAGTTTAATACCTTAAAGAGATAATATTATATTACCCTAAGGTCTAAGTTAATTAAGGCCTAATCGACCTTCTAGAGGCCTAATACCTTAGAGTTAAGCTTATTAAAGGCTAGTAAAAAATAAATATAGAATAGCATCTATATCCTATAGGAGAGGAGGATAAGAAGTTAATTAATAAGATACTTAACGAATTATATACGTAAGATCGTATAGAATAGCTAAAGTCTAGACCTATATGTAAAGGTATCGAGGGGCTAAGAGCCACGGTCAGGTCAAACTAATAGCAGAAGCACCTAAAAGGTAGGATTAGTATTATTATGCTACTTTTGCTTACTTCCTCTAAGATCCTTTATTTCTAGCCTTTAGTAAGTATTCGCTAGGTCTTCGCTATAAGGGTTCTATACCCTAGACCTATAGGCCTCTCTATCCCTTTAGCCTATACTAGCTGAAGTATCTCCGGTTTCTCCGGTCTAGGTATCTAATCCCTTATAATTATCCCCCTTCTAATTATAGTAATCCCTACTATAAGATCGGGTATTATAGGTTAGCCCTCTATTATTATCCTTTTTAGCTATCCGGGGTAGGCCCTAGTCCTTTACTTATTACTACTATTATCTAGCGCGGTATCTATTTACTAAATATTCGCTAAAAGACGGTAGAGCCCTTGGAGTTATAGATATAATAGCTAGGCCTATAGTCCTATTCCTTATAGTTCCTCTCCTTTTAGGCCCTTTTATGCTCTCTATCCGGGCTATTCTAAAGGGATCCTATTATTTCCTTTCGAATAAGGGCGGTTATCCTTATAGTAACTTCGTTTTTATTCTCCTGCTATTCGCCCTTTGTTTAGTAAGCACTTTCTTATACTATGCCCTTATAATAACTTCGTTTTTTATCCTATTATTTCCTTTTAAAAGAGGGCAGTTATCCTAATAATAGCTTCGTTTTAGTTCTCCTGCTATTTACTCTTTATCTAGCGAGCACCTTCTTATATTATACCCTTATAATAACTTCGTTTTTTATTCTATTATCCCCCTTCTAAACGGGCGCGTTACGAGGCTATTAAGTAGGTCGGATAGCAATTATTACTACTAATTCACTATATCTATCTCCTAGTAAGTAGTACTTGCTATAGTAAGTAACTGCTATTCTTTGCTATCCGAAGTCGTATCTACCTTTATAATAGTTTAGCGAGGTCTCTTTAGCTATTTATAAAATAATAGCTTTTTCCCGCCCTAGGGTTAGTTCTTTTCCCTCCTTATTATAGTATATTATTTAATAACTACTTTTATATTATCTAAGCCCTTTATTAAGACTTTAAAGACCCTCCCTATCTTTTAATACTTCCTTAAATATTATAAGCGCTAAGAGCCTTATTAGCCGACTCCTCGCTGAGTATAGCCCTACTGAGGTCGAACTTAGTAGTAATAACTATTAGCATAATTAGGCAGGTAGTAGCGAACCCTGCGTTAGTTGCGCGCTATAGCTCCCTAAGAATGCCTAGGTTATCTGCACCTATCACTATAATAGTAATTATATATACGAGTTATACTAGGTTCGTAGTATTAAGTACTATAGGGTAAGTTTAGTAATCGTTTAGTAGAGGTATAGGCTAACTTTTCCTATTTCTAGATTCCTACTTATCTTATTAGTACTACTCGTTTCTATTAGAACTAGGTTAAGTATTATATCTATATAATTGCTACTAGCTAGTATTAATAGCACGAGATCTTCTATAACTTCGTAGCTATAGAGCAGGGGCAGGAGCTTCTCTAATACCTCTATAACTAGTTAGTAAACCCTACTAGTCTTAAGCCTAGTTCTAAGAACTATAAGAACTAGCTCCTCGCTATAGGTATTAAGGAGAGTATAGCTTTATATACCTAGGCGTATCTATAGGTTTCGCTTAAGGTAGGTTTTACCTTATAGTTAGTCTTACCCTTTTATTAATCTAATATATATTTATAAGCAGCTCGCTAGGCTAAAGATAAGATTTTAGTTAAGGAGATTATAATATAGCTTAATAATACTCTCCCTATTTATTTATATAATATGACTTATATCTTTAAGTAGGCTACCTTTCTTAATAAGCTTATTAATATCCTAATAATATAGCTTTTAAAGAGCGATATCTATATATCTACGCTTCTTTTATAGGAGCCTTCGAAGGTCTAAGGTTCCTATATACTTTATAATACTTACTACTAAGCTCCTATTGCTATTTTTGAAGTTATTAGTAGTAGTCCTATGCCTCGACTAAATTCTTAGAAGAAAGTTAGTAATACCTTAGCAATAGCTTAGTAATACTAGGTTTATAGTAGCGAGGAGGATAAGTCCTTAGCTATAGAGGATAGCAACTCTAATAAAGCTATAGAGAGCGATAGCTAGGGTAGTAATAGTAGTACTACTAGCGATAGCTCTAAGGAGGAGAGCGAAGATAATAATAATAATAACGAGGGTAATAATAATAATAATAAGTAGTAGTGCTAGCGAAATTTCAGCGAGAGTGCAGTAGACTTCTATAGTAATATAAGGTTAGATACCTATAGGGTTTGTATTGCTTTTATAGGGGGGGTCTTCTCTTTAGCGTTTTTAGCCGTCTTATAGTTAATTGACTTTTCTTATTAATCTATATTACTCGTTATCCTACTTATAATACGACTTGCACTACTATTTCTTAAATCTAGCGAGGATTTATAAAGCGTTCGCTAAGTATTCTTTAGGCTTCTAGGTATTATATTCTACTAGCTAGCCTTTCTATTTAACTAAATATAGGGGGCTTATTAGTACTTCCCTCTATAATATAATATCCTTAACTTCCTATTCCTTAGGGTCTTCTTTAAGGTCCGGGAGCTACCCCTTAGCGAGCTTTTAGCTATGCTATAGCTTAAGTAGAGTAATAGAGAAAATATTATATACTCTGCTATATTTCTCTAGGAGTTATACTCTATAGGTATTAGAGCTTATAACTTCTATAACTAGCATAGGAATAAATCTTAGGGTAAGCTTTTGCTAACCTTTTATAAAATAGAAGTTCTTTATTAAGAGTCTTATAATATCTCTAATATAATATAATTACGCTTTTCTTCTAGTATTTGCATTCTTAGCTTATATCTTAGTTATATATCGCTAGGTCTTAGCTATTCTTTAGCAAACCTCTATTAGCTTCTTAAGCCTTTTATTAACCCCTTAGGTCCTAATCTCCACGTTTAGTAAGTAGTAGTTAACTATTCGAGGGTAATATCCTATGAGGGCCTTAAATAGGGATATGCTAATAGTAGTATATTTACTATTATTATATAAAAATTCAGCCTTAACTAGTTATATTACCTATTAGTTACGCGAGCCTTCGCTAAACTTTATAAGATATATAGTTAAGGTCTAATATATTCTTTCGGTCTAACTATCTATCTATAGATACTACGTAGTAGAGATACGCCCTTCTATATCTCAGGCCTTAGTCTAGTCTCGCTAGAACTAGCTAGTAATTAGTTTATCTTAGTTGCTAATAATAACCTCTAGCGTGCTATATTAGTACTCGATCTCTTGATATAGGATCCTCGCTAAACCCGTAGTATCTAGTTGCTTAGTTATCGCTAGGAACCGTGCTACTTTAGTTATCTAATATATAATTACTAGGATTATATTATAAGTGATTCTATTATCTTAGCGACTTTCTAGTAAGCTAGTCAAGAAGTCTAAAGAAATCTATTAGAATAGGTATGCTAGTAGTTCTAGTATTTATAGCAGCCCGTATAGCTTATGCTATAGTATACACGCCCCTTAGTAGCGCGGGCACTTAGCGATATATTACTATATATCCTCTATTAAATATAGCTAATAAAACCTTTATAAGATTAGCTTAGCTATCTTATTTGCTCCTATATACCCTAATCTAGGCGTATTATAATAGTTCTTCAGGATTTTATAGCAAAGGGATCCCTCTTCTAGGATAATAAGTCTTCTTCTAAACTAAAGGATATTATTCTTATTAACTTAGTATCCTTAGTATTCCCTAGCGTCTTAGCGAACCTTAGCTGCGATATTTCTATAGAAGGGGTCTTTAGCCTATAATCCTCTAACTATCTATTCGAGATCTATACCTAGTTATAGTATATAAGCCGTTTTATCCTAAATAAGCTCCCTTATTATAGCATATAGGATATATTATTCTAGTATAGTAACCCTAGCTCCCCCTGAGTCCTCTAGCCTATTACTATTCTCTCGTAGAGCAGTCAGCGTAATACCTGCATATGCTTTCGTGCAGGTAATAGCGCTAATATATATATTTATATATAGTAGCTTATTAGTACCTATCGTAGGGTAGTACTAACTTAAGGGTAAGGATCCCTTAACCTTAGAGCTAGCCCTCTAGCAAGGTTCTTATATACTTCGTTAGATAGCTCGGGTATAAGTTCTTATAACTACTATAATTCCTTTAAGCTTAGTAATATACTAGCGAATATTTGCTAAAAGCTAGCTAATAAGCCTAAGTTTCTTTCTAAGGGTAAGAAGTATATTATCTACCTTAGCATCTTCTACTACGTAATTAGGGCGTTATAATAGTCTATCTACTAGGTTAATAACCCCTAACTTATGCTAGATTTCAAAGTCAAATGCTAATAAGTAGTAAACCTATTATACGAGTCTTCTGCAAATATCCCGCGCAGGCATAGCGAGCACTCCTTTTAATATTATATAGTCTATAAGTACTACGAATTTCTTAGGGAGTCCTTATAGGTATTATACCTAGTAATCTAAACTTTCTATAACAGCAAGGAGTTCCTATTGCCCTATAGCCTAGCGCCTCTCTATATCTAAGAGCTTCCTTAACTAGAAGGCTACTAGGTGCTAAACTATACTATGCTTCTATAAGAGCATATTAGATGCTACCTGAGTAGATATATTAGTCTTAATACTAGTTTCTAACGCTAGGTTATAGTATCTTAGTATTAGGGCTTTAGTAACTACTCTCCGAAGTATCTCAAATATAGTCTATATCTCCCCTATCTAGGCGAAGGCTCCCGACTTCGTGCTATTCTAGCTTCCCTTAAGTATACTAGTTATAGGGATAATATGAGAATATCTTATAATAAACTTATAATAAAAGTTATAGAAACTAAGGAATACTTAGATATCTCTAAAAGACTTTAGTACTAGCTATTTAATAACTACTCGGACTCTATCCAGGTCTATCCTAATATTATCTTAGGTGATATAGAACCCTAGAAAATCTACTTCTATCTAGTAGAAGTTATACTTCTTTAGTTTTATAGATAGCTTAGTAGCCCTTAGGCAGCGTAAGATAGTATAGAGGACTTTAGTATACTATTCCCTTATATCTAAGTAGATTAGAATATTATCTAGGTATATAATATAGCAGGTATCTAAAAGGTTAGCGAGTATTCGGTAAATATACGCCTAAAAAGTTGCTAGGGTATTCATAAGCCTAAATAGTATTATAATATACTTAAAGTACTTATATCGCATTCTAAATGCTATTTTCTACCTATCTGCTTTATTAATTATATTTTAGTAGTATACCTCGCTTAAGTTAATCTTTAAAATAAACTTTGCTCTAGTAAGTCTATCTAGAAGCTTGCTAATTAGTAGTAGAGGATAATAGTTCTTTATTATGATTTTATTTAATCCCCTATAGTCTATATATAGTTATAGGCCTCTATCCTTCTTAGGTATGAATAGTACTAGTGCTCCTATAGAGCTAGTTAAGCGATATATATAGCCTGCTGCCTCTATATCCTAGATATACTTAGCGAGTATTTATAACTACTCTACTAATATAGGATATAGCGGTCTATATAGGGGTTCCTTGCTAGGTTTTAGTTTAATATAGTATACCGCTCTTTTTAGCCTCGGAACTTTCTTTGCATTCTCCTTATTAAAAATATTAGCAAAGTCTTAAAGTTCCCTAGGAATCTTCTTCTCCTGCTTATTATCTAGTAAGTCTTTACCTAAGGATTCTATATCCTTCTTATTAGAGCTTATAGCACTTATTAGATATATAATATAGGCTTATTAGCTATTCTCTATAATCTCTTAGATAATTACTTCTAGCTTAGCGAGTAAGAGGGGTTTATATAACTAGGTATATATATAAGTATTTATATAGATACCTTCCTATCCTATTGAGTTTTTAGATAGAAGGATATCTCCTGCTCCTTTAGGATAAGGGCTTATAATAAAAGCCTAGCGAATCTTCTATAAGTAACCCTAACTATTTATAAGGAAGAATATAAGCTAGTAGACCTTACCTATAGGTATAGGCCTTCCCTAGAAATCTACTAATTTAGGGGCTATAATACTAGTAGCCTCCTTTAGTTAGAGCCTCTTAACGAGGTCTTCTTATATAACGTCTATTACTATATAGGTATCTATATTAACCTCTAGTTCGATTTCACTAGATGCTCGGAGCGCTAATACCTATCCCTTAATAGTCTATCCTATTAGAACCGAGGTGATTTCTAGCGTAGTACCCCTCGGGGTTATATCTATGCTTACTAGTTTCCCGAGTCTTTAGTATTAGTTATACTAGATATTATAATTATACTTATCCCGCCTTATCTTAGGTTTAGGTTCTAATTGCTACTTATTAGCTATGCATAAGGTTCGGTATAGTTAGGGGAGATATATCTATACTTCTTATAGTTATAGTATTAGGGTCCCCGGGAGTTAGTAGATATACTACTAGCGCTAGGCGTTATGCGAGTATCCGCCGAGTAGTTATTCTAGGATAGGGTCTCTAGGTAGCGATCCCTTAAGTCTATTAACCTAAAGGGTTATAAGCTGCTCTTATAAGGGCGGTCTAGAGAGCCTGAGTATAGTTGCTTATATAACTTAGAATAGCTAGCGGATATTCCCCCGCGTCTCCCTTCCGTGATCTCCTATAATCTCTATATATATAGGGCGATAGTATATATATTAGTATAGTTAATATCCTGCTTAAAGAGTTTATCCTTTAGGGTCCTAATAAGGCCCTAAAAGAAGGCGTATGCCTTTATATTACTAATGCTTAGCTTGCTAAGTACTCGGTTAATAGACTCCTATTAAGCTTAATATATAATTAGTTTCTTATTATCCTTCTAGTAGCACTGCTTTAAAGTATTATAGTAGTTCTATTCTTAGAGCTTAGGTATAATATGCTACCTTCTTATAAAAATTCTAAAGTCTTCTTATTTAGGGTCTATCTAGTTCCCCGACTTATCTATAAGCATTTGCTAATAATTCCGCTATTCTATTTATAGGGTATGCCCTATTATACTTAAAGCCTACTAGATATACTAGCTATTAGAGCAGCTAGGGCGGTGCTTATAAGCCTCTTCTACTATAATAAGCTAATCTTCCCTTATTATACTAATAGATTCGCTAGTAAAGCGCGCTATATTATAATTTGGGGGTTTTTTATAAACCTTAGGCAATCGCTTAGCAGGAGCTCGGTTGCTTAATATAGTAGTAATTAGCTCCTATTAGTTAGCTATTATAGTTATAATCTATTATATTAGTACTTAGCTAGTTGCTTTATCTAGCCCTCTAGCTTAAGCTAGCCCGTTAGCTATAGCTATAGATATCTAGCCTGTTAGCCCGTCCGGTTTATAAGAAGGGGTCTTATATACCCTATTCTCCTATATATGCTTAGTATCTATATAGCGAGCATTTAATATAGGTAGCCCGTTCTCTTCGGGACCCCTAGCTTCGCTTAAAGCATAGCTTCTTACCTCCCCTTATTAGCTTATATTATCCTCTAATCGCTCGCTAAGGTTAGCTTCCTTATATAGGTTTATATAGGCTATTTCGCTCTATTCTTAGCGAATATTAAGTATAGGTTCTTTAGCCTGATTAGTAGGCGTTGCTTAGGTATATAGTGCTATTATTATTACTAACCTTCCTAAAGTAGGGTAGAAGCAAAAGAATTATAAAGGTATCGAGGGGCTAAGAGCTATAGTTAGGTTAAACTAATAGTAGAAGCACCTAAAAAGTAGGATTAGTATTATTATACTACTTTTACTTGCTTCCTCTAAGATCCTTTATTTCTAGCCTTTAGTAAGTATTTACTAGGTCTTTGCTATAAGGGTTCTATACCCTAGACCTATAGGCCTCTCTATCCCTTCGGCCTATACTAGCCGAAGCGTCTCCGGTTTCTCCGGTCTAGGTATCCAGTCCCTTACACTATACTATTTAGAGCCCCTATCTTCGCTATATAGCGAATTATTAATAGTAAATATAAGGGCTAAATAGTAGTAGACCTCTATGCCTTAAATAAAGTAGCAGTCCTAGATACTTACTCTATACCTCTTTAATAAGATATAATTAAATATTTGTAAGGTAAATTATAGATTACTATTATTAATACCTATTCCTTCTTCTACTAGTTCCTAATAAAAAAGGAATATTAGGACCGTTTTACTATCGTTAGTTACTATAATTAAGAATAATTTAAGGTCACACTTATAGAGTTTTATAACTTAGTAGTATATACTTAATATATTACTAATAAACTCTTATAACCCTATAAGGAATTTACTTGTATATTTATTAATAATATCGTTATAGCTTCTTATAATCTTAAGAGTTACTTTAGGCACCTTAATATAGCCTTTAAGCTATTTACTAACGTTAGGCTATTATCATCCGCCTAGAAATCATTCGTGGGATACCTATTAGTAGAGCTACTTAGATTTATAATTAACGCCTTTAGATCATTAAATATATAAGACTATATTAATACTATTATAAAGATTAAGTACCCCTATAATCTATATTAACTTAATTATTAGACTAGTACTATAGGTTTCCTTTAATATATTATTCTATAGTATAGTAGCTATATTTACTTATTATAGCTCTATAAAATATTACTACTTACTTAAGCGCGCGCTTAAGGGAAAGATAAAGGAGCCGCTAGGAAAATATTCTATAGATAGACCTATTTCAATCTAACCCCTAAAGAGATTACTAGCTTTAATAATATTAAGAACGTATTAATAGATAATGATACCTTATTCTATTATAATCCTAATAAGTAGTTCTTTATTTAGCTAGACTTATTAAAAGAATATAGGTACTCTACCTTAAGTTTTTAGTTAAAGGATAGTATAAAATAGAAACCTTGCGACTCTATTAAATAAACCGACGTTTTTCCTATTATATATATTAATAAGGCTCTTAATATAGCGGAGCAAAAGTATTAGCTAATAGAACTTAAGGTAGTATACCTAGTATAGGTAGTTAAAAAATATTAACCCCTAATCTAATTATTAAAAAACGACCCAACTATTATTCTTTCAGATTACTTAGTGATATATAATATTATTAAATGAACGTTACTATAGATAGAAAATAAGACTAGATCTAATTTACACCTTATACTTTTATCTAAATATCTTAGCTAGTTTTCACTTACTTATTATTATATTCCGGGTATATTAAATATTATAGCTAATATACTTTCGAGATCACTAACTACTAAAATACTAGTTGAGGATATTAGGGAACTTAATAAAGTATGTGATAATATACTAATAGGAGTTAATTTTATAATAAAAGCTTCTCTTAATAATGAATTTAAAATATAACTTATTTAAGTATATAAGAACTTGAAGTCTTAGAAGAAGATATATAATTTGCTTAGGACTTCCTAAGATAATATTAAGCTTAACTTTATTATATATAATAACCTCCTTTACTATATCAATCGCTATACTAATAAGAGAAGGCTCTATATACTAAAATCGATAACTACCCCTCTTATCAAAGAAGCCTATAATAACTATTACTATCTTAGAGAGTAATAAATATAGAAAGCACTAAATAATAACTTTTATATTCAAACGTTATAGCGCTAAGTCAAGGCGTATATTAAAAACTACCTATATTATAAAACGCTTAGAATAGATTATTAACTTCCATTAGGTATAATATAGCCAATATCTATACTACTAATTCTATTCTATACTATTACTATAGACTTTATTATAGTACTTCCCGAAATACTATCTAGGTATTCTAGTTATAAATAAGAAAGCTTCCCCTTATTAGATATTATACTTACTATTAATAATAAGTTCTTAAAAGTAACGCTCCTTATCCCTAGGCATTTAATATATATAGCTAAGATCTAGAGATAACTACTACTAAATAAACTCTAATATAGAAACGAGGGAATTCCTAAATTAATTATTTTAGATCGTAATTATAAGTTTTTATCTAAATTTTAGGTATTACTATAGTCTAAACTTTTAATAAAACTGAAATTCTCTATAGCATACTACCTGTAAACTAATAGAATCTTAGAAAGAAAAAACTAAACTATTAAACTCGCACTTTAGTATTTCCTTAATATTACTAATAGTAACTAGAGTAAATTGCTTACTAACCTCTAGTATAATTTAAATAATACCTATTTATAAGTTATTAGATACTTATTAAATTAAATACTTTATAGAATAAATACTAATAATATATTAAATATCTTAGGTAATATAATCCCTAAAGTTAATTGCAAAATGTTCTAGGAGGAAGCTAAAATTTTAAATATAGTAGCCTAACTCTATATAAAGGAAGGCTATAATAAAAAACACTACTTTATTATATTTAAACCTAGAGATTAGGTCTACCTTAAAATAGGATCTAGATATATCTTATTAAGACGTCTAGCTATAAAGTATAGTTACTAGAGAATTCCCTTTAAGGTTATTAAATAAGTTAGAAAACTAGTATATTATCTTAATATTCCCCTAAATATAAATATATACCTAGTTATATTAGTAGTTTAGTCAATACTAGCTCTAGTATTAGAAACTAATCTATTTAACTACTAAAATAACTATTATAGCCCTATTAATATCTAAGAAGATAATGATATATATTAGCTCGATATATATAAATACTCTAAGATTAAGAGTATCCTTAAAAAGTATATAACTACCTAAGTAAAGGCTTAATACTCAATAGAAGGAATATCCGCCCATTTATACTGTTTAAATAGATAAAGAGGTAATAAATATAGATAAACTTATTACTACTTTTAAGGAATAGGAGTAAAAAGTAATAGAACTATGCTAATAAGCCTAGGCCTAAAGGCTAGTTGCTAATCCTAAGGAATAAGCCCCTAAACTAGAAGAAAGATCTAAATAACTAATATACAAAAGAGGAAGACTAAGAAAGAATTTAAGCTAAAGATAGAATTAATAAAGTACTAGTCTAAGATAAGGCGTTTAATACTTAAAGCGAGTTATTTAGTGCCTCTAGCTATACGATATAGCGTAGCCTATCTATTATTAATATATAATAGGGTAATTTATACTTACCTTAAAGCTATATGTTGCTTTATATATTTACCCTAACTATAATAACTATAAGTAAGAATCTTTATAACCTTAACTACTAGCTACGCCTAAAAGGTCGTTCCCTACTTTAAACTATTAGCTAATAATAACAATTAGAGCAACTAGTCGCCTATATAAAAAATAAAATATATTACTAGGCGATAACCGCGCTTATTATTATTAACCTCTTTAGCGTAGTATTACTACGCTTCTCTCCTATATATACTATACCTTTATAACCTACGCTTATATCGCGCAGATTATACCCTTATTACCTTTATTTCTCTATTATTATCCTTATAACTAATATTAATCGCCCTTATTTAAGTATTTAATAGCGGAGTGCGAAGTTTATTTAGCGCCTTTATATTAGGTATTTAGTATAACCTTAATAGCTAACGTTTATATAATAATAATCCCTATTTATTATATACTATAGACTGTATTAGGTATTACTACCCTAATATCCCTAAGGAGGAATATACTAAGCCTATATATACTATTACTAACCTTCTTATCTTTAAATATACGATTAAATATAAGTAAGACTACTAAGATAAGAAGGGTAGTATCTTATTATAACCCTTTATTATTTACCCTAGTAGTAATACTAATAGTATTAACCGCCCTAAGCCTACCTAATGGCATATATTCTATAAAGCCTTCCCTTTAGCTATTTATTTATATAATTAATATAGTATCGACTCCAACTCCTAAGACTCCTAGCCTTATCTATCTAATACTAAAGATATTACTATAACTAACACCTTAAATAGCTATAATACCTCTAGTAATATTAAAGATAATAAGTCTAATAACAAAAGTAATAAAAGCATTAAGTTTATTAATATTCTAATTAGTAATACTATAGCTAGAAGTAGTAGCACCCTAAAGGCTAGTAGTATTATAAGGCCTGCTATTATTATAAGGAATATTATTAAGGCTAATAAGTATAACGTTACGCCCCCTATGTCTAAGGCTATCCCCGCCTTAGAGGCTTATATAGCTTATATTAATACTATTGCTATCTTATTAGAGGGTCTCTATAATACCTATAATAAGCTCTATAGCCTAATGAAGTCTAGGGATATTAATACTATTAATAAGGTTAATATAAATATTACTAAGTTTATTAACGCTATTCAGGCTAAAAATAAGGTTATAAAGGAGTCTATCCTAAAGCCTATAGTTAACCTAACGCTTAGCCGCCTTAGCCTAAAGGACTACCTTAAGCATAAGTAAAAGGCGTCTAATACTAACCTTAATAATCCCTTGAGTATACTGCCTTCTAAGAAGGCTACTAACGCTATTAGTACTAGTAGTATCTGCTTACCTATAACGCCTAGAATAGGTTAGAAGACTAATATACTTATATATACGATGATTACTAATAAAAACGCTAAAACTAGGGCTATAGGCTACTATTAACTCGATAAGGCCCTTAATACTACTATTTGCTACTAAGTGGTATTTAGAGAGTATTAGTATAATATTATAATTATTACTATAAATAACCTTATCCCTAATACTATAGCTAAGATATATACTCTCCTCTATAATACCTATGCTATATTTAGCCCCTATATATATATAAAGGCGCTTAAGGTATTTATTAAGAATTATATTAAGACTAATACTAAGTTTAACTTAGTTACCCCTTAGTTTATCCTTAAGATTATACTTAAGGTAGAGTTCCTAGCTATTTATACTAATAGTTACCTAACTACTAATATAGTTAATATATTAGATACTAACGACCTAATGGTGGCTTACTCCCTTATTAATATTACTAGCAATAGGGCTAAGGCTACGCTACTTATTTAGTATAGATAGGAAATAGATACTAATACGTTCTATACTAAGATTACTAACCTCACTACCTCTAATATAGTAATTAAGGACTCTATAATTGAGTCCTTCCCTAAGGTTTATAATAAGACTAAGGCTATATACCTTAAGTGCTTCGCTAGCAATTAGTAACTAGCTAATACTTATAATATTATTATTACTAACCTCCCTTATAATATTATTACTATCCTAGAGGAGGAGAATAAGGAGGAGGATATAATAGACGTTCTTACCCTTAGTAACTATAGCGCTATCTAAAGTACTATTTAATACTGAGAACGCCTTCTTTATTATACTTATATCTAGATATATATAGAGAGTTAACTATAGGCTATATTAGTAAAAGCAGGATTATAGAGTAGAATATAGGAGAAGCTAGGTTTAAGTTATAAAGAGCTATATTAGCTATAATGAAATATAAATAAAAGTTATACTTATTATTATAGATAATACCCTTTCCTTTTATTTATAGTAATTAATATATAATATAGTAAAGGTAGTATATGCCTTTAGCGCCTTAAGCGCCCTAACTACGTTTATTATAATTAAAACAATTAGCGTATTAAACGCGTTAAAGGCCTTAAAAGCCTTAAACACTACGAATGTATCTAAGGCCTAGAAGGAGGTTAACCTTCTTAATATGTAAGTGCTATAACTACGTTTAACCTATGTAACGTTTATTACTTATATTAATACTATTTATTTAGTAGTTATACTTATTAATTACTATAGGTATTATAAGATCCTTTTAGATATTAAGGTTAAAGATTTTATAGGCGGCGCTTTTTATAGTAGAGTCGCTAGTAGGGCGCTAGTAGCTCTAGATTATCTTAGAGGTCTCTTAGAAGACTATAATTAGGAAGAGAACTAGGGTATTATCCTTCTCAATAAACTAAGTAATCTATTAGAATAAAACTATAAATAGATTAATATAGATAGTAATAATAAAAGCTATCTATAGGAATATACTTACCTATTAACTATAGGGATTATATATATAGTACCCTAGAGGATACTTTTACCCTTATCCTCTTTTTTAGTAATAAGGATATTATTAAGCCTAATATCCCTCTAGTAAGTACTAATAGCGCTAATATTCTAACCCTATAGTACCTAGAAGAGCTTTACTAAAGCGAATAAATTATTAATAAAGATATAATAAATAGCTAATAGGAGTATTATAAGTAGAGTTATTACTATATATTATATTAGTATTAATATTATCTCCTAGGCTACTATATCGCTAGGAGCTAGCTAGGCTTATAGTATAAGTCTATACGGGCTATTACTATATATATACTATAGCTACTAGAGGTAGTATCCCTTTTAGGCTAATACCTATATCTTAATGCCTTTTAGGATTAGCTTTATTAGTATTATTATTATCTTGAGAGATTAACCTATAAATTAAACTATAGCTTTATTAATAGTTAGGTTAGAGCTAAGCTAATAAAAGGTATTACTAGTTTCTTAAATATACACTAACTACTTATTAACTTATTAGTAGAGCTTTAATATATAGTCCTTATAGCGTTAATACTAGCTATATTATAGAGGAGGTTTAGAGTTAGTAACTTTAGTAATATTAAGGATATATAGATATTAGAGGAGTAAGAAGAAGTAATCTCTAGAAATATAATAAGTAAATATATAAACAGGGTTATATTTCTTCTAATCTATGGATTAATATCTCTCTATTTATAGTTTAGAATAGATTCGTATATAAATTAAAATACTTAAGAAGAGATAGATTTTGTTAATAGAAGTCTTATATTACTTTATACTTCTAGAGTGCTATTATAATAGCCCTAATTTTATTACTATTAGCACCTTATTTATTTACTTAGATTACTATTGAATAAGATCTTAGGGGGTATATTAAAAGAAGAGATCTAATAGCTAGGCTAATAGCAGCTAGATTTTAGCGTCTTAGTGTAGTACCTTAAAGGGTAAGAAGGCTCTAAGTATACTATATTTAACCTCTAGAGGTTCTTATGGCTGGATAATAGTATTACTATATTACTTTAATATATAATTAGTAGTATATATAGTAATAAGGTCTTTAGGTAGTAATATAACCATATATAACTTTATAGAGCTTATAGAAATATTAGAATTATTAGAATCTATTATATTACTAATAATAATAATAAATTTAGTTATATAACTAGCTAAAAATCATAGGGATAAGTAACGCCCTTAGAAGTACTAATGTAGTAAGGGGAAAAAATAGGCCCCTTTTTATGGGTCAGATGTACTGGCGTCATTCAGCAGTTGATGGGATAGTACACATCGTACTACAGCTGTCCTCAGTTTCTAACAGCTCTCTGCTCTCCTTCTGCCGCCTTCATGCATACCAAAATCCATCGACCGAATGTTCGTTGACCACAAGACTCGAGAAATTTGACGACCTCGAGTCACTCAAATAATCGCAGTACGAATAGCGTGAGCTAAGTCGCTGTCCTCCCTCTTCTCCTCCTTTCTCAGCATTGGTTGTATGAAATCCAGTCGTCGACAGCTCTGATGAAAGAAGTCACCCTCCGGGTATAAGCGCCCTCCTGAGCTCCGCTACCCAACTCCTCATCGTCATTAATATCCATCCGGAGATAGGACAAGCGAGCCTGGACGAGGGCGCTTAGCATCGCCTCGCAGGTTCGTCTGCTAACCGGGTTGTCTCCCCATTCCTTGCATGGCACCCCTCCTCCGACGCTCTTACGAACCAGACGGTTCGCAATAGCTTGGAAGAACACGTTGCTTTGCGCATAAAAGAAAATTTCGGTTGCATGGATGGTAATACTTGAAATCGTGGCTGTTGTTCACAAGAACGCTTGCGAATGCAACAAGGCGCAGAGAGCAGGCGTCAGTGGTACCAGAGAGGCTGAGGCTGCGACAGAGATTTTCTGCAACGTCGTAATCGAGATGTCTTGCGGCCTTGAACGACATTCCGGCAGCGAAGTTCAGCATCCCAGGGAGGCGGGAAATGGATCTACTGAGCTGCACCCCGGGGTCAATTGTGGCGATGTTGCCTGCGTCGAGTCCAGTCAGCACAGTCACGAGTCTGGGAAACACTAGGTTGGAGAATGAGCCGAATATACCTTCATGCGGTCGCCGAAGACCTTCTCAACGCGCTGTCTTTGCTCAGCCTGACGTATTTGCCGGCAAGTCTGGGTCACGTTAGGTTCGCCATTCTCATCCGTTTTTGCTGAATCGTCGGGGTCTTGATTCATTAGCACTCTCTTTAATTTCATTCCATCGAATGTCGTCGTAAGTTTGACGACGTAATTTCACGTCGCCTTGAATGAACTTAGTACCCCTTAATCGATCAGGTCGCCGGGCGTCGCCCAAAATTGCATGCGGTGGTTGACAATCTTTGATCCTTGAGTCGCTTACTCGACATGTGGTCGGGGCGGAGGAGTCGATAAGGAGTTAACTTGCGGTCATCAAGGTCGATGACTCGACCGAACTTTCCGATTGGGAAGAGCAAGGGTTCGAAGGCGAAATGGTGTGATGGTTCGAGAACAACAATCTTGTGTTCTTTGTCAGGCTTGTTGTCGTCTCTCACAGGTTCCTTGCTAGATTCGCTTGGAGCAGACTTGGTGTCCATGTCTGGAACAATGGCCATAACACCATGTTTGAGGGCCTCCCTGACTTTCGTGTGGAGGAACAGCCCCTTTTTTTGGGTAAGCACGCCCCTGGAGATGATTTGAGTTGAAAAATTCTCTCCGATTTTTCCTCTTGTCGTCACGGAAATAGACAAGGGGCCGGGCTGATGCATGTTTCCATCCAGCCACCAAGCACTGGATCCCAGGTGCAACTTGGATAAGGTCCGCTGGGACAGTACGCGTCCCTCATCTGACGTTTTATTTCCCTCTCTTTCTCAAGGACTTCTTCTCCGTAGTTACTGATATTGATCATGATCCCATTTTTCCATTCTGAAAAGAGGCGAACAAGACCGTCAGTGTTGTTCCTGTTGGGGCAGGGAGTTTTGGATCCGGTGTGTCTGTCGGCAATGTCTTTGAGAAGCTGATGGGCGAAATACCTGGTCTGTTATCTATCCGAGCCGCCTTTAGCAATTCATTCGCCAATACTCAAACAGCGTTCCGCCTTCAAAGCTTTCCAAAAGTCTGCGTGGGCTTGGATGGCTAACATCTCGCAACTTCTCGTTTCCACCCTCAAATACTTGCACTAAATCTCAGAGCATTGCTCAGAGTCAGAAATACTCTTATCTCAGGGGAAACTAGACTCAGAGTACAAGCCCCAATGCTGCTTTCAAAAACGCACAAGGGCGGCAGAGTTGAGAGGGTTGGAATCCCAGGACACCGTTGAACCTGCCGTTGACGGTCTTCCCAGCGTCGGTGGAACCCATGCTTGACTTTTTGCGAGATGTAACAGCGTGAAGGGGAAACGAGGGTGTTTCGTGAACGAGGAATGGCGATCTTAGTCATGAAAAGCCCCGTCAAGGTTTCCAGAGAAAGGTGCGTTCGAGACTTGACCTCACCCGTTCTGGGCCGTCCAGCACCAAAAGTTTGTTCGACTAACAAATACGAGGCGCAGCATCCTACCCGGCGTTCTTAGTCACCATAGCTCACGTCGGGTTGGATCACGGGACATCTCATGAACGTGATCGAGAATATCAGACCCGACTCAGTTGACGGAGTCCGGAACGCCGCTGAGAGCGGGGTGGGGCCGGAGATCGCACCGTTGACTCCGGCGAGGCTTACAACGAGCCGAGCCTCCTCTATCATGAAAATTGATTTGACGGGACAGGGAATCATTGGTCTAACCATATGTTGCTCCTGAGGGCTTCAGCATGAGAGATGACCTTCTTCTTCCATCCAGGAACGGCAGTTCTTGATCTAATCGCCCCTCCACTTGCCGGTCTTGACGACGGAAATCCCGAATACGCGGAACTGTCGAAGCTTGGCCAGACAATGGCAGAAACCATCATTCCCAGACGATCGTTTTTATTCAGATAGGTCGCTTAGTAAATTGTAGCGTTCGGTGAATTTTGACTCGTGCCACACAAGAACATACTTCGATAGACCCAAGTCCATGTTCTGGTGCCATCAACAGCACATGATCGTGAAGAAAACAAGTTGAAAGTGGTACTTTTACCTAGATAAAAGATTCATCGTCGATTTTCCGTGGTCATCAATACGTTGCGCTGTCTATCCATCCAAAGCGGGACGGTACAATATGGTCGCAACTTCAAGCATGCTATTTAGATGGAGCATCTTGATCATATAATCGTTACCAAGCCAGCCTTAATTATCCACAGCAGGGATCAACGAGACAGCCGACCGGGTAGCTGGGTAAAATTGACCATCTCCGCAGGAAAGGGCAACTCTGGGAAACCTTATTCCTTGCACAATGTGTACACAACGATTGGGCCAAGGACCAAGGGCCGGAGTTATGTCTGCTTACAGGAAATTCGTGATTAGGTAGAGGGACTTGTTCAGGTCATGTTTGTTTGAAAGCCGTTGACGATAACGTCAAAGAATGAGTATACAAAGTCCCAGGGACGTCCGCCTTGACACAATCTCTCAGCTGCCTCCGACTTCTTGGGGGTTTTCGTTTTAACCACACTCGATGTGACAGTTATGAGTCAACTTATGTCTTCCTGCTCTTCTTGTAGAACTTCTTCGGTGACTTTTCCACGACGACGATGCTTAAGACTCTGGCTTTTCTTCTTGCTGCATGCCATGCTACATCGGCGGCCTGCACTACGCCTAGTGTGCGCAAGCCATGGTAAGCTAATCCCCCTCCTCCCCCGACTTAATGGACCCCATAAGATGATTCACAGAAAATTCATGTAGGACATCTCTGACTGAGAGCGAGAGGGCCTCATACGTCAATTCGACATCATGTCTGATGGACTCGGAACAAGCTCCGGCCAAGGTTGGCAGCTGGAGTGCCCGGAGCCGCTGAGAGGAGCTACTCGTTGCACACATTGCCCAAATCCGATATATTCACACAGTTGTTCGTCAACCCAAGGCTTGAAAGCCCCAAACGTTGAAAATCATGCCGATTCTGACATTTCCTCCCCGATCCAGGGCGCGCTATCCCCGCGGCATCGCTGGTACACAAAAATCCGCGAAGACCTCCTCCGCAATGATTGCGGCTACACCGGTCCTTATTCATGAGGAAAGCTGACTTGTTGGCGTTACAGATAATGGGACGAACAGGCAGACCAAGCTCTCTACCCCATCGAGAACGCAAGTGTCTGGGACTTTCCCGCCTCGAACACGTCCGCCGTCGCCGCCTTCGGAACGGGCAGAACCGACGAGAACAACTGCATCCTCGACGGCGCCTTCGCCAGCTACCGGCTGCAGATCTCCACGCGGCTCACTCGTTCCGAACCAGGCAGCTGCCTCAGCCGCGCCCTCGACCAGACGGCCTTCGACATCGTCTCCCAGAAGAATGTTGTCGAGCCTTGCATGGCTGTCAACTCGGACGATTACGCCGAGATGGTGAACTGCCTCGGAAATTCGCCTCACAGCGCTGGACATCTCGGCGTTGTCGGCGTCGTGAGTGGAAAAGCATCCCTCAGACAACCTTCCGAAATAAAGAACAAATATTACTTTCGCAAGTAAATTGTATCCGCGCAAAGCTGCCTCTGGCTCCTGTACCCGGGCATTTCGCTCACAGTGACCACTGCGTTACTTGCCGCACGTGCTTGATTATCTGGATGGCTCTCGATCATGAGCTGTTCCCCTTCCCCTTTTGGAAGGATGCCTGGATTGTGTAGGAGGTTGATGTACATATATAGAAGAGAAGACTTCCCCCATCACTCATGCAGTGGTCAAGCAGTGCAATTCAGTCAATTCATATGCCCACGTTCAACAACATTCCCCCCCTCTCCCACTCTCATTGCCAAAGATTAAAGACATCTAGTTTATTTTCATGTTCTGTGATGTTCCTGCTTCTTTTGTGCCTAGTTTTACATCCAATTTCTTGTTCATATTTTTGCAGGTTTGGCGTGGACCCTGCTCACCCGCTTAGTTACGTCACGCATAATATCAAGCAGATCAAACCCAGAGTGAGGCCAAATGCTAGGGTGGAAGCCAGTCATACTACCGCTTCTGTTTTATAGCGCCAAAACTAACCCAGATGCCCC
Source organism: Colletotrichum sansevieriae (assembly GCA_026260285.1). Taxonomy (NCBI): domain Eukaryota; kingdom Fungi; phylum Ascomycota; class Sordariomycetes; order Glomerellales; family Glomerellaceae; genus Colletotrichum; species Colletotrichum sansevieriae. The sequence continues at coordinate 25,273 of JAOQIF010000036.1, forward strand.
CGACTGAGAAACCGCCTGTCATAGGCAAGTGCCTCTCAGTTAGCTTTCCAAGCTGGAACAGTTGGCAAATAAGATGGTAGTACGAATCAGTCGCCATATAGAGGCTCCGTAGACGTTATAAGAAAAAAGTGAACAGGCAGAACAGAGGAAGTGACAACGCACACAGCATGAGGTTTGCTAATCAAGTTCAACATTTGTGGAGAGCATTGTAAGATGAAAAGCAGTGGAACTCATATGAATCGGGATCTTTATTGGGTACTCTACCCCGTTCTCTGTCTTGAGGACTAAAGTCTTCGTAACTCTGTATCATACGTACTTTTGTCAATTTGTGACCGCTTCGCTATGAAATTAAGAATACCGCATTAAGTGCAACCAAACAAGAGGTATCTTTGATTCCAGCTGCAGCTTGTGCAACGCTGGAATATGAATGAAGAAAATGTCTCACGGACAGAGACGAACGCCGCCAGCGAACAGTGGAGAAGCGAGATGATATCGGCAGGGCCAGAAGAAGCAAGAAGACTGGAGATCTTAGACAATGTCTCTCGGCCCCCTGCTGGAACTGCGCGGTCTGCCCCAGAACTTGCGCCGTTGCGAACCGGAGTCGACACTCGGCCGATGGGCGACACTTGTACTATTGCTTTGCGTGGGCTCAAGATCTGAGCGTTCGCGAATGCTTTGAAGGCGGTGGGGTTGGGGTTGCTGCACCTCTCTGCGAGACTCGAACACGTCTTGGAAATCGCTCCACCGGTCGTCGATAAAAGGAACAACTCCAGTGCGCGAGTCGGCGCGAGAGCGAGTGGCCACAGCTTGACCAGCGTTGCCAGTCTGGCCAGTGGTAGAATGTTGAGAATGCGCTCCGTCGGGGGTCGCCGGAGGAGCGCCACTGGGGCCAATGCCGGCATTTGACGAGTTGTACGCCGGGGGAGGAGCGCTGCTGGTCCAAAATAGAGGGTACTGGCGGGAACCACCAGGCTGCACTTGCCAAGGTCCCTGCATGCCAAGATCGCGAATTTCGGCCATGAGCTGAGCGGCAAATCGGTTGTGTCTTTGGAGACGGAGTAGTTCGTTCTGGAAGTTGGTCTTGTGGAAGAAAATAAGGTTCATGGTGAAAGATTGAACTTCGTTCAAGGTCTTGACTTCGGTAATGATACGGGGTTGATAATCGCGCTTGTTGTCGAGGCAGAAGTTGAGCATACGGGACTTGAGTTCTTCGATGAGGCCTGGGTTAGTGCCGAAACCAAGCTTCAACTCGATCGGGTCAGCGAGACCGGCAGAACGGCGCTGGTTAAGAATGAAAAGGGTGTTGAGAACACTATTCGGTGCCTGAACGATATGACCCTCCATCTTCTTGAATTCGGTGTACAACAGGGAAACCTCGGTGACGTAGTAGTCGTCGCCAGTTCCCGTAGTACCAGTGTTACCGTAGACAGTGACGCGGTCACCGACATCGAAAGGATGCTTGACGAAGACGAAAATGATGGACTGCAGGAACTCCTGCGCCGTGGCTTGCAGCATCCATGCTAAACCCAGGAAACTGGAGCCGGCAGAGGCGAGGCCAGCGGCAGCAGACCCAGACAAGATGGAGATGAAGACGATAATGGCGATGATAACGATTATGAAAAGGAAGACCTTATCAAGTTTCTTGATGACGGAGTCGAGATCCTTCAGCGAAGCGGCAATGGCCTTGCGCTCGAGATGAATCTCGTTGCAGGTTCCCTCCATCTCTTCCATAGAGATATCACCGTTGAGATCTTTGTCAAAAATCCCGAACGCATGCTCTGCTTCCTCAGCGGTCTTGAAGGCAACTTGCATGTCTTCGAGGAAGATGGTTTCTTGTCCTGGTTTCACCAGACTGCGGAAGATAAGACGGGCCAAGGCGTGGGAAGAACCCGTGTTGCGCAACATCTCGTAGACGATTTTCCGAGCATGGTTGAAGGCAACCTTTCGTCCTATGAAATCGTTGCCGACGCGGGCTGCGACACCTCCGGCCTGCTTGAAGGCGTAGCGCACATTTTTACCCACAAATCCCATGGGAGTTCGGGAGCCTGAGGGACCGCCAGTCTCGGTCGTCTGCCAGATGGAGTCTTCGCGAGCGATGCGCATCTTGGAGTGTTCGTAGAGATGGACCAAGTGGTCGATGTCGCTCTTGTTGGTCTCGATACGCTGGACGTACGTGCGCTGGTGGAAGGAGGTGGCGATCCATTGGATGCAAATCTTCTCGACCCAGTTGAGGGCGGCTAGAACCAGAAGTGCAATAATCACCTTCCGGACAACATCAATCCACTCGAGTTTCGGGAGTTCGTCGGAGTCGCCGTCAAAGTTGTCAGGAATGACGCGGTGGTCGTCGATAATGGGCGAGAAGGAGCACAGAACAGCGAGCATCCAGGTGAAGAGAGCAGTGTGCAGCTCGAGACCATTGCCGATGTCTCTCCACTTCTTGTGGTTGGACGAGCCCATGACGATGGCGATACCACCGAATAGGAGGGGGATGAAACTCGTGATCATGCGCGTGATCCACAGAGAGCACCAGATAACCTCAAGCCAGATACCAAACCACATGAGATACACGCCAGTCGCACCGCCAACCGTGGCACTGTCGGGGTCAACAACAAGAGCACCCATCAGAACAGGAATCAACAGCAAAGCTGCTCCGGGAATCATGTAGACGGTGTAGCGGAAGCAACGAGGGAACTTTCGAAGCCACTTCCAGATGGAGAAAGCAAAGGCGCCGGCCTTCTTCTCAGGTGGAGGCTTAGGAGGCTCGGCATTGGGATTGCCAGCGAAGACATCCTCGGGTTCGCCCTGGTGCGATCGTCCTTTGTGAGACTTGCCCTCTTGGTTGTGTTCTTGGTTCGAAACGTAACGTTCTGCTCGGAGCAATTCCAAATCGTCGTTCAGTCGAGAGGCTTCCTCGCGGTTGCCCGAGGGCGATACCGTCCGAGGGCGATAGTCATCGTCGGACGGAAGTGGCAGCAGCGCGTCGGTGTTCAAGCGGGTCATTTTCTCTGCTTGCGGTGCGGCTTGAGAGTTGGGATCCGTCGCAGTCTGGACGCTATCGTCCGTATGAGACGAACGTTTCTCATTTTCCGAATCAGCTCTGTCGCGGTTCGGCATGGTGGGCGTGTTTGTTGACCGTGAAGGCCAGGTTTTCGGTGTAAGTGGGTGGTTGAATGATGATCAAATCTCGTGGCCGAAGATGAGAATCTTTAACAATATTGGAAAAATTTCGTGTGAAATAGCCACCTGGATAGATAGGAGGCGAAATACAAGACTGATGGCACCGAAGGTTTCGACTTGACGTACTGCAGCGTCGGTGTATTTCTCGGTGGTTGAGTTTTGGCGACCAAGTACTCGCCGGGCGACGATAAAGACGCCAAAGATACCTTTATCGACAAAAAGGTGAAGAAAGAACCAACACTAGACTCGTGCGGCAATTCGGCACGATGCTTGCCTTCTTTCCCCGTGGGTGAATTGTATCTGGATTCGGGGGGGGGGGGGGGGCCGGGGGGGCAGGTGCAACTGGGGAAGGAGAGGGAAAGAATTCCTGAATATGTTGGAAGGGACGTTGATGAAATATCTTGGGCGGCAAGGTAGGTGCGACCGGGATCGTGTACGAAAAGGGCAATCAGCAGATGGGAGATGGCAAAGGCAATTACCCTTGCAGCAGAAAGAGAGCACCACAGACCACAGCAGAATGGAAATGTTAAAGTAGCATTCAAGGGTTCTTGATGCAAAAGTGTTAAGCAAAAAGCAGAAAAAGCTCCAGCGATCCAGCGGTTCTCCAGTCTGGCCTTTCGGTCATTTAAGGAACAGGGACTCTACGAGATACATACGGAGACCTCATGGAGTCTCTTCTTGACGGGGCACAGGACAGAGAGAATGGGGTGAATGTACAAACTCAAGGTACTTAGTGGAAGTATGAACACCCAGCATCCATCCTTGGTTGAGCTCATCAGTCAACTTAACTAACCTTGGGTAACCTCGCGCGGGCTGCCAGTCTCCAGTTTATTTTCCACCTGCATCTTCTCTGACTCTTGCCTGTCTGTCGTGTCGTCCTATCGCGTCGCCCTGGGCCGGTGCCACGGTGGTACCTAGAAAAAATTGGGTGACAGAATGTTGATCTTTGCTTGGGTCCGTGGCTCGCTGTGGCTCGTCATAACATTATTAGAGCGGGTCCATTCTAGTGTAAAGAAGCACCACCATGAACACCTTAATTGATTGAGAGTACGTCGTGGAGTCCTCCACATGCTTCGCTGTGAAGCGGACGCGGTCGTTTCCATTGCAGCAAAGGGAGCTTGGGCCAAAGGTTGGGAGGCTCGGCGCGGCAGGCAGTGAATGAACGACGCTGCTCTGAGGTGATCTGATGTGATTTGAACATGTTGGAGTTGAGATGGAACGTCAGAACACGGGAGACGGCCCAGACCTTTGCTTTTGACAGATACCCAAGCAAGTGACCGGGTTGGACGATGTTTGTTTCCCTCGCTCCCACCTCCCTCCCTCCTTGAATCCTAGCTGCCAAATCCCATAACCCCCCATCAACATGGCACCGGGATCTTGCTTCCACCGATCCAGAACCTCAACCCATTGTTCAAGAGCTCAGGGAGAGGAGCTGGGAGGAGCTTGAGACAGAGTGGGGACCCTGATCATGCAGTCCGTCAAGTTGATTGCTCGGGGGTACCGCAGTGGGCGATAAGGCGATGGCTGGTGCTGCGTAGCAACATTGCAATTAATTGGAAAGCGGTCTACGAATACGCTACGGTTTACACCGAAACTCTGAAGACTCGCATTCTGCAACGTCGGGGGGATATCCTGAGGCTTGCCGCTTGCAAGTTGCAAACGCTAAGTACCTTACTTCACTACGGTACCTAGGCAGTAAGCGAAAAGGTTGTGCAAGGTCACCTTGGAGGGAGGTGTGCTGCTGCCATCGATCGACTCTGCCATGCGTCCAAAGCATCAAGCTAAGGCAGGTCGACACCTTGGCCGTCCGCCATCGCGCCTTCCCTCCCGCTGTTTCACTGTTCCCTCGCGCGCCTTCCTCAGTTCACGGCAGATCTAAAGAACGGCTAGCGTCTCGAATATCTGTCAACACCGACACAGACTTCCCTAACCGTCATCTTTGCCATCATCAACTTCATCATCGCACATGCAAGCTGCGGATACCAACGCAAATCCCATCCACAGACCCAAATAATTCTGGTTGATAAATCCGTATCATTGGGACAGCAAACCGACAGGGCCACGGATCCTGGGCGCCGACGGAGAGCTGAAAAAGAGGCAGCCACTTAGAAGGAGAAAAAGAAAAAAAAACATCCCCGCCGGGATGAACCCAAGATCGCCCGTCATCGCGATCCCGTCCACCTTACATCCCGCGCCTTAGACGTCCGCGTCCCATCCGCATACCTCATCCTTGGCCCTCCCGCCTCTTGAGACACTGAGGCTCTCTGCGGCGTTGCACTGAACCACCTCTCTGGCGAACAGACGCGCGCTGATCACTTATACTACTGATGCCATACGCTCTGAAAATCATGAGGCATACCCTAAAAAGGTGTCTACGGGTCGGTTAGCTTCACGTGGCCGCCAACTATCTACCTTATCAAGCCACCTCAACAAAACCCCTAGCGTGTCTGTGTGGATGGCATCAACATCCAAGAAAGCCCGAAGACGCTGAGAAAAAAAAAACTTCCCAGCACCAGCATCCAGTGACGAAAGGTACCTCCCTGAATCAAACCAAGAACCAAGATGTTTTCTAGCAGGTGGAGAATATAGCAGTCCGAAGCGCGAGAACATCTTTGGCAGCAGCGCTAATCGCAGGCCAAACGGGCCCAAAATACGAGCACCACCGCCAATCCATTCCATGACCGGCACCTGTCGCAGAGCCGGTGGTCTTGGCAGCAGTATCGGCCGACGGTTGATGCACAATCGCCAAGACTGGGCGTGCCCATTAGCAGCATTGGACATAGCAGAGGGTGGATCCCATCCACCCACGCCTTCCGCCGTCCTTTTCTTTCAATTCCATTCGGCGCGGGATGGCAGGACCCCCACTCTTCCTCGACCCATCACCCACGGCTGACGTCACAACGACCTTCCATGTTCCGCTTTCGAAGACGGTAAAACTGGTCCTCTTACCCGTTTTTCTTTCCCCCTGCCAAGACTCCACGGACCCGGCGCTAGCACCTAATTCTGCTCGGCCCACCGACCCCCGAGCCTTGTCGTCCACTGTCTCACTGACCCGATGCCGTCACTGTCCTCCGTCCTTGATTTTGGCGCGTCCACGACAGTCCGATCGCGAGTCACACACGGAGTCGCAACTTTTCCGACCTCTTGCGACTCCCCGGGATTCGCTAGGCCTGGGCTCTCACCTCCACGGGGCCGAGGCGATACTTCGCATGCGATCTCCAGAGAACATGCCGGCGTACACGATCACCGGCAGATGGAAGAGAAGAGAGATGTGGCAACCGCGGCCAGATGCAGGGAGACTTTGAGTCTCATCAACTGCTGTTTCTGTCTGCCGTGATGCTCTTGCTGCAAGCCGCCTGCCGTCGCATCACTATCTTGAACTCGGCCCGTAAAACAATGCCTTATCAAGCCTCACCACCACCAAGACATTCCATCCATGTCCAAAGATTGCCGTCTAGCGCCAGAAGAACACAACCCTTCTGTAAATCTCTCTTTTCGCGCATTTCTAGCTGCTTTAGCGCGAGGAACTTCTAGACAGTCAACCCCAGTATGACCATGTCACCTACGGGTTGCCGTCTTGGGCGTCCCGTTCGCCCGTTTCGAGGTCTTTTCGCCACCATAGTGATTAGTTGCGAGACATGTTGAATGCAGGTACCAAGCACGCCCTTAAGTGCTCACGCACTGAATTAAGTTGGTTCTCTTTGGACGCCAGAATTCCCGAAATAGACATCACAAGGAAAATCTTTAAGAGACAAGATTAGTTGCTACGACCTGGAATACTCTATACGCAGTAATTCATCGTATACAGTTCGAATATAGCAATACAGCAAGAAAATTTGAAACAGAACCGGCGCCAAGAGCCACCAATTCACCCCATCAGACAGACCACTGGCCTGCAAAGAAAGCACTGGCGAATGTCGTCATTGGCCGAACAGACATCTTGCAGAATTACCCAGATATTTCAGCAAAGAAGAGTCGCAAGGTCAAGCTTTCGGATCACAGCCCCAACTTCGCGCACATCTGCCGAATGGTTACTTTCAATTCCCAGCGTAGCGCTGATCGGCGTTGATCCCAGAGGAACCAAGCACTCTCGGTCGTGATTGTCGGCCTTCGCAGCAAACACTAGGTTTTTTTAATAGCTTATTTCTCTAGTAATTAATTATTAAATAAATATTGAGAAAAGTATCGAATAGTCCTAAAGGAACAAACTATTTTAGAGCTATTTATTTAGTTTCCATCTTAAACGAAGTAGGAAGTATACTATAATTACTTTGAGATGAGTTCCCAAACTTGGCCTTTTTTTTTTTTTTTTTTTTTTTTTTTACGACCGAGTGCCAAGTTGCCTCCCTGGCACAAGCGGCCGTCAGGGTAGGGAATCACTGGTCGTCGGCAACCGCCACATTCCCGGTCCACTCGTTTCTTGCTTTTTTGCATTTCCACGGTCGATCTTGATGCTCTCGCAACCTTTACCTGCCCACCCTTGGTCTAAAACAGTGGGAAAAAGATAAGAGAGAACTGAACCAGACCGCCTGATCAAGCCCCGCGCAATTCGCTGAACGACCCGGGCGAATGAGACGGCGCCATGCAGGGCCCGTGGTGTCTCCCATTCCCCTTGCCCTGCTTCGCGCCGCACCAAAGGCCCAGCAAGAGCCGCGCGACGTGCATGTTCACATGCGAGGAGACCTAAAACCCCCCTATAAACACACACAAGATCGCGTACGACCGACCATGCCAGTGCGGCGATAACGGGAATGGGAAAGAGTTTCCTTATCTCTGCTCTTGCGGGCAAGAGCACGCTATGCTTTATGCTGTCTCGGGTCCATGCTCTTTCTACTTCGCTTACCCCCTTGACTAAAGTTCAGCTGAAGGAACACTTCTCGTCTTGTCCTTTGTAAGAGCCGTTTTGAGATTTTCGCTTGGCACGATGGTTCTTAGATGCCAGTAGCTAGTGCAGTGCAATTTGCACATGCAGATGCAAAACATATCATGAACATGACTCGACAAAATCGCAAGTAGCCAAGGAGGCGCAGAGGAGAAAAACTCGTAGCCAACCTCGCTGCTCGCACGATGTCGCAGACGAGCGAGGCTGAGCCTCCTTCGTCTCGGGGCTCAACAAGTCCTCGGCCGGTCCCAGGTCTCTCGTGGGCGGGTCCCGTAAAGGTGGTTCCATGAATCTACGGAGCCCATCCCCGACCAGAATCCCGACCTCTATGTTCCAGCTGGTGGTCCTTGAACGCCGATGCCCCCCCCCCCCCCTTTTTCCCCTCGATTATTCTGCCCCTGGCTGGAGTCAAGGGCCGAGGGGGGCAGTTCCCGACAAGCAATTCTTGGCCCAGTTCTAGATCCTCAGTAAACGAAATCACACGGGGTTTGCGCGACGGTTAGGCCAGGCTCTTCATTTCCTTTACATCTTTTTATAAATTTTCTCTAATCGACAACGCCGTTTATCTGCTGGTTTTTTTCTGTGAATCTCTGGGTCCCCCATCCCGGCAGCGATCCGCGGAGCCCATGTCTACTATTCTTGGTTTACCTTCACACCGCCCTCCGTCGTGGTTTTTCTAGAACATTTACTTGCTCTATACGAAACAATCCTTAAGGTATGGGATAATGGTCTTGGCTCCGCCTTCGATGAAATTTAGAATCGTCGGTCGCTTCTAGGACAGATTGATGCTCCAGTCCTCACCAATACGGGCGGCAACGCGACCCACGAAGGCGTACGCCGCGCGTCCGTCTTCGGCGGCGTGATACTGAACCGGAACGGCCCAGGTCTTGCCCTCCGACTCAATCGTGACCTCCTTGACGTTCCATGCAGCCGGAGCTCCAACAATGACAACCTTGTCGACGTACACCTCCTTCATGGCCTTCATCCAAGAGCCTGGCTTAACGGACTTGGCGTTGCGACCCTCGGCGTCAACAGACGACAAAGTGTTGCCAGAGAGCTTGAATTTGCGGTAGATGTATTGGCCCTTTTCAAACTCGTAGGAGTCACCATCGTCGACGTACAGCTCTCCCTCGGCGTCGCCACTCCTGCTGACACTAATGACGAGAGTGTAATCGTCGAAGCGCATGAGTTGGGTGGAGCGACGGGGGCGATCGCGGCGAGGGAAGATGTGGCCACCGCGCATGAGAACAGCGACCTCGTCGAGAGCAGCCGACCTGGTGATGTACTCGCCCTTCTTGGTGTCAAGCATCTCATAGTTGAAGTAGTCGTAGTAGACCTCATCGTCAGGGATGAAGATGCTAACCAGCTCCTGGTCTTTCTCGACAACGGGCTTGTGGAGAAGACCAGTAGATCCGACGAAGACCTGATCGTCAATGGCGAATCCAGCCTCCTGAGAAGGGTGAGTCCAGAACATGGGGCGGACAATGGGGCTTCCATCGCGGTAGGCATGGAAAAAGGCAGTGTACCACGAGGGCATCAAGCTGTAACGCAGGCGCAAGGCAGCGGTGAGAATACTCCTGAAAGGCTCGGCGAGCATGTAGGGCTCACGGCGGCGGGCGTCAATGTGGGCGTGTCCGCGGAAGAAGGGGTAGAAAGCACCAGCCTGGTACCATCGAGCCATCAGCTCGGGCTCGGGGTTGCCAAAGAAACCTCCGACGTCAGCTCCCGCGAAGGGGAAGCCAGAAATACCCTGGTTCAGGATCATGGGAACGGAGGCGCCTAGGTGTTCCCAAGAGGCCTGGTTGTCGCCGGTCCACATCGCACCGAATCTCTGAGAGCCGGCGTAGAAGGAACGGGTCAAGACGAAAGGTCTGCGGAGCTCGCCCTTCTTGCGAGTGATGAGAGCTTCGAACGTGGCGTTGTGGAATGTCATGCCATTGATGTTGTGGATGTCACGGTGCTCCCAGTTGCCGTAGTGGATGTTGTCCTTAGGCATGGTCACCTCGGGGCCATTGAAGACGGAAGGCTCGTTCATGTCGTTCCAGATGAAAGTGTTCTCCATGGTACCAGGGAACTTGTCGTAGTTGTACAGCTGGCTCCACCACTTCAGGGCTTCGGGGTTGAAGCAGTCGACCCAGTTGGAGGATCCGGGCCAGCACCAACCCTCGAAAGTCTCGCCGTCCTTGTTCTTGACGGTGAGACCCTTGTCGTTCATTTCCTTGTTGATGCTGTAGCCATCCTCCTTCTTGATGTGGGGATCAATAATGACAACGAGCTTGCGGCCATGCTCGTCGAGAGCCTTGCCCATGTCGATAGGGTTCTTGAACATGTCGGGATCCCAAGTGAAGTACTTCTTGCCATCGGTGTACTCAATATCAAGCCAAATGACGTCGTATGGAATCTTGTACTTGTCAAACTTGCGGTCAACATCCTTGACATCATCGTCAGAGATGTAGTTCCAACGGCACTGGTGGTAGCCGAGGGAGAACTCCTGGGGCATGGCAGTTGTACCGGTCAGCTCGCCGTAGGCCTTGGAGATATCCTTGGGAGTAGGTCCCAGGAAAACGAAGAGGTCGAGGATGCCGGCCTCGGAGATCCAGTGGGTGTAAGTGCTGGTCTTGGATCCGGCGCCGAGGGCATTGGGATTGGCCTTCGTCTCGCTCTTGATGATATCAATCCAGGTCTCGGCCCCATTGAGCCAGAAGACACCAACGGTGGAGTCCTTGCCGTGCGCCTGCATAAGGGGAATGGCTCCGTAAAGGGTCATCGGGCTGTCAAGGACGTACTCGAAGACGTCGGAGTTGTAAAGTCTGTACGGCTCGTCGTGGTTACCCTCGCCGCCGCGAGTCTGCTTGAGCGACAACGAGCCCGTGTGCTCGGGGATACCATAGACATGCTCGTATCCGCTGAAAGTGATGTCAAGAGCAACACTCTCGGGGCCGCGAGGCTTGGAGTCGGTGTTGCCTCCGAAGCTCTCATCCCACCAGGTGCTCTCATCCTCTTTCTGGGTATCCTTGGTCTCAGTCTCCTCGCCCTCCTTCTTTTCCTCGGCAGGCTTGTCGACCTTGGGCCGCCAGTGCTCCATGTTGAACAGACCGCGGTCGTTGAGCTTGATGTGCGAAGCGCCATCTCTCTTGAACTCAACGCCGAAGGGCGAGAACTTGATGACAGCTTCAAACTTGGCATCGGGGCCATACTGGATAGTGATCTGCTCCTTATCCTGGTAAGCAACCTTAGCCTCCTTGTCGAGTGTCAGCCCGCCGACAATGACATGCTTCTCGGCCTCGTTGTAACGCTCCTTTCGCACAATGCTGTTGTGTCGCAGCTCGATCTCGCCCTTCTGGCGCTTCTCCTCGTCGACGCTCACGCGGGCAGTGCCGGACTCGTGAAAAGAGACAGTGATGGGGAGGCGGACGGTTTCCTTCGCGTTGTTGATGGTCTTGAGGATGACAGCCTGCAACTGTCCATCGGCGAACTTGGCAGTTTCGGGGACAATGTCGTAGGGAGTGGCCCAGTTAGGGCCTAGAGAGTTGGCATTGTCGGCGTAGTCTCGGTTACGCTTGCAGAAGCCTGATTGATGGCATTTTTTAAAGTCATTTTCCTTAACCATGACTGCGATTTCCGTTAGAATATCCCTCGAGCATTGTTGTTGCAGAAGAGAACGAAGACATAGCGTCACGGTGTTTCCTACCTGCCGGCTGGATCATGCAGCTGAAAGCGGCCAACAGACCAAAGAAAGTTGTCCATTTGCAGGACAACTTGCCTGGCGACCCCATGGCGAGGGGAGCTGTGACCGTGCAGTCGTCTAGAAGAAAAGAAGTATATATAGAGATAGAGAAAGGAATCAATAGTAGAGCATGAGAGCAAAAGAAGCGAGACCTTCTTTGTTGCGCTCTCTCGTCGATGGATTGGTGTACTCAGGAATGATGGGACGGGTGTCGTTGACAGACGGTACTTGCCGGTTGTGAGACGGCCGAAGTTCAACAGCTGTCCCCTTCGTAGCTCCCGTTTCGGACTAGCACAAAGTTCGAGCTGTGGCTGACATGGGTGTCTCGGAGTTACTCCGCATACTCGAATAAAGAGAAACTCGGATTTGTGCATAACCCCAGCTGATGTCATTTACCCCTCCTGAAAGTCAGAGACCCTAGGTTATGCAGTCCATCAGGGTCCATCTCGTGCGACACGTGTATGTTTGATGGGCCAGAAGTCGTATTTGTTCTAATATGTTTTATATGGGTATGATATCGGTCGATTTCTCAAGATTGAGGTGTCTGCATTAGGTCACCGCCTGCCTAGCTAGTCAGGGCGGTGAAGCTACCGCTATATCCAAGCTGATGTCAAATGCAACTAAGAGAGCAGCTTCAACGTGTGTGCCTGAGTCGGGCCCCTCACTGCACTGTCTTTCCTTCAGGGACCTGGGCTCACCTCAGCTTGTTGGTCTGTATCAGTTAAGTAGCGGGCAAAAGTAAACAAATGACAACACTCCGGCTCGGTGTTGAACGACCCGAATTGGTCCCAATTGCTCGTCAACTGGAATGAAGTATCTCTCTTGGGACTATCAGCCAAACTCAAACTACCATTCCCTCTAACTGTAAGGTATTGTTCATCCAATTGCCCCTCTAAACCCTCCACCCACAGCTTCAAAGAAAGGTTGCTGAGCTGACCAAACTCAGGCGGGCGGTCTGCCACGACTACGCTGCCACAAGCTCCGCTGGCTTTACTGTGCAGCCTCTGGTGCTTCAAGCAAGCTAAGCGTGTCAAGCACCAATTGGAATCGATAGCCCGCCATGGCTGAACCCGGACCCCACCATTCGACGCAGGACGAGGACCCCGCCTCGAGGCACAAGAAGCAACAGCACAACAATGCCAATGGCGGAAGTAATGCAGGCAATGCGAGCACAACTGCCACCAACTTCCCCGAATACGCCCGCAGAACGGCAGAAAAGCTGCCCCCACCAACTTTCATAATTCTCGCCCTCCTCTTCGGCTTGTACATGATTTTTTCCTCCAGCCAACAAAACCAGCGGTCAGCAGCAGACCTTTCTTCTCCCGTCGTCCCCTCCGTTGTCACCACCACAATCTACCAACAACACCTCACTTCTCCTACCGAAGTCGTCGTTGATAACTCGCCCAAGATGTCTACCGAGCAGACGTAAGTTCATAGCTCCTTTGTGGTTGCTTGCATCACCTAGTTGCAACATGTAGCTACTTGCTTGTATTTGCTGCTGCTACCCTGATATTACCCCGCCATTGTGGCAGGTTTCGGGCTCGCAAAGAGGGGCACACACCACATTGTGAAGAAATAGAGCTGACTTCGAGATAGCTTCATTGCCATCAAGCCTGACGGCGTTCAGGTACGCTTCATCATATAGGCATGCCGCCAATTGACCCCGCAGCAAGCTGACTGTCCTCCAGCGCGGCCTCATCGGCCCCATCGTCTCTCGTTTCGAGAGCCGTGGGTGAGTACTGTCCCACCACAGTCACAGCTATTTAACGTGGCATCTAATATTGACTGCTCTTCTACAGCTTCAAGCTTGTTGCCATCAAGCTCGTCACCCCCAGCAAGGAGCACCTCGAGGCTCACTGTTCGTACTTTCCGATTTCCTATCATACCCCGCACTGCTAACCGTCTGCCAGACGCCGACCTCAAGGAGAAGCCCTTCTTCCCCGGTCTGATCCAGTGTAAGCATTACCACTCGTCTCTCTATAGACCACAAGCTAACTTGTTGCAGACATGCTGTCTGGCCCCATCTGCGCCATGATCTGGGAGGGCCGTGACGCTGTCAAGACTGGCCGCAGTAAGTCCCGCATCTGCCCTCAATCATAACTTCACCAGCTAACAAATCTATTCCAGCCATCCTCGGTGCCACCAACCCCCTTGCCTCCGCCCCCGGCACCATCCGTGGCGACTACGCCATTGACGTCGGCCGCAACGTCTGCCACGGCTCCGACTCCGTCGAGAACGCCAAGAAGGAAATTGCCCTCTGGTTCAAGGACGGCGAGGCTGTTCAGTGGAAGACCGCCCAGTTCGACTGGGTGTATGAGAAGCCTTAGATTCCCGATCTACCTCCGAACAAGCTCCAGATGTCTCGCCATCCCTCAGCGGACTGCATGGGACGCATGCCGTCATGTCGATAGGGTGACACAGAAAAGTCTTCGGGTTCAAAAAATACAAGAAAGGGCATAAAAGCCACACCAATATTGTTTCCCACCGTGCAATTGTGATGTTTACCTGCGCGAGCTTAAGAGACCACGCGCTCTGCCCATCACACCAGCGAACCAAGGTGTCGCCCAAACACTGACCAGTATCCTGGCCGGCAGCAAAGCCTTGGTGATGCCCCAGGCGATAGCCACCTCAACCACAACCTTGTACTTGTCATCCTTCTGCCACCGTTCCAAAACATCAGTCGTGCTCCTTGCCGATTCTTCCGACGGCCCCGTTGTGGTATACTGGAAGCTCCCCGTGACGATCCCCTCCTCTTTAGCCCACTTCCTCTCCACCTCTTTTGTCTCATAAGGCCCGCTCGCGTCCAGCTCGCCCGTCATCGTGCCTCTGTCCTCAGCCCCGAAGCCAAACCAGCCCTTGCGACTGAAGTACCGCTCCGCTTTGCCTACGCCATCGCGCACGTAGCCTGCCCAGTGGCCCGTCACGTACTCTAACGGCATGAAATTTGTGTAGTGAAACAGGCCGAAAAGACCGAGCAGCGGCACGATCGCGGTGATCTCGTGCAGAATCAGAAAGGCGACAATGTGTGACAGAGGTGCCTTTCGCAGTCCGGCGGTGTAACGTTGGAAGCGTGAAGGGACGCGGTTGAGGATTCGTTCGGCGGCACGGTTGCTTGAGTTCGTGGAGGAGTGGCGCGGGGTGCTCTGTGAGAGGGGCTGGCGGCTCAGGCGAAGAGCTGGTCGCGCCGTGACAAAAGCATGCCTTGCGAACATTGTAATCTTATCTTCAATTGAGGCACGAAGTACAGGCGTCCCGAGGTTGAGCTTTGACAAGGTGCAAGGTGAATCTAAAGCTTGGACCTTGGAGAGGACGGTTGTTTGTTCTAGAGGTAGCGGATCCAGATTGTCCGCAGCTCACCGAAGTGACCGGACGGCCCGGCGCGGCCCGGCAGCATCTTGGACCACTTCATACCTGCTGTTTGTCTCTTGATCTTTCGCTGGTCTGTTTGCAATAGATAATAGCGGCTTCCCTTGCCTCTCTCTGTCATAGCATATAGAGACGAAAATGTAAATTAAGAGTCCGGCTTAAGGATACACTTCTATAGCTCTTGAGTAATTAACGTTGTGATTATGCCTAGGATACTTTTAGCTTTATCGTATACTATGAACTCCTTACGAGGACTATAACTGATTACTGTAGCCCTTGACCTTCAGATCCCTTTAGCGATATAGACTTAGTAAAACCGTACTGTTTACTAAGCTTTATTCCTCGGCTTCTGTTTGCAGAAACCCTACTGTCGGATAGCTGACCGTAACACTTGAGCAATTTAGATACAGAAGAGTTGTGGTCAGCGAGCTTTTGATTCAAAAAGCTCGGAAGGAAAACAGTCACCGACGGGCATGCATCTCCCACTGCTGGGATTCCATTTGACCACCGTGCACGTAAAGCCGCAGCCCTGAAGTATAAGTCTACACGAGACCTGCATGGCCCCCCTGCATACATTGGCTCAGGAATTCGTCTTCAAAAAGGTCCTCTGCCGTTGGGCGATCTTCTGGAAGCCAGCGCAAGACCTTGCGAATGAAGGCAACAAGTAATTCCTTCTCTTTGCCTTTCAGACGTATTTCCCGACTCTCAAATGACTGGTTGGGAATAGGCGTCGCAGCAATCCAGTTGCCTGTAATAGTTAGCAAGGGCAATTTCACCAGATGTAGTATTGTTCCAGGAATCCATCGTCTCCTCTAGACTGACACCTACCCTCCGAGTCCCAATACTGACGGCATTTTTCACTCAATTCCAGGAACCTTTTGGGTGGAGGGCCCAGGAGGGCTGTCATCTCGGCTAGGTGCTGCTCGTCATCTAGATGGGCATCTTTCACAGCGCGAAAGAGGCGGCCACCTTCGAACAAGTCCCAAACCTGCATGGTT
Organism: Colletotrichum sansevieriae; assembly: GCA_026260285.1. Classification (NCBI taxonomy): domain Eukaryota; kingdom Fungi; phylum Ascomycota; class Sordariomycetes; order Glomerellales; family Glomerellaceae; genus Colletotrichum; species Colletotrichum sansevieriae. The sequence continues at coordinate 41,423 of JAOQIF010000036.1, forward strand.
TTCGTAAGAGGTTTGTACATCAGGCAGGAGGCAGGTAGCACACCATGACTCCGACAGACCAAATATCGATCTTAAAATCCCATTTCGAGCCAATGATAATCTCAGGCGCTCTGTACACACCTGGCATCACGTCTCCGGAATGCTTTTGGCCAGGCTCTCCGAGGCGAGCAGCACCGAAGTCGGAGATGACTGGCGCACCAGATGTGATTGGCATGCTGTGGGAAAGGTATATCGTGCGATCTGCTAGAACCTTACGAGGCGACGGGCTCTGAAGCTCGGCGTATTGGATTTGGGTGAATACTGTAGAATCTTCGGCCCCGAGGAGGATGTTGTTGGGAGAAACGTCTAATATGCCGGTCAACGACCATGTGACTAGAAGTAGTGAAAGTGAAGGGGTACATGCCAGTATGCACGACACCGGCCTGGTGAAGAAAGTCCAACCACAAGAAAATCACGAGCAAGCTTTGACGCAATAGATCTGCACTGATACCATTCTCTGGAAAGTAGTTCCGGAATTCAGTGTAGGTCATGCCTAGAGGAGAGAAGAGGAGACATTGGTGTTGTCCGGAAGGTCCCTGGATCTGGAAGCGGTCTAGAACCACACGCAGCCTTGCCTTGCCAGGGTGCTGTGCATCGATCGACTTGATGTGGCTAGATACTGCCACCTCGTTGCTTCTTATTCTCTCTGGAAGGGAAGCGGCCTTGGGTTAGCGGAGCTTGTGCAGAGTGAATAGTCAGCACACATCCCAAACCATGAACACGTACTTACTCAGGTCCTGGCAAAGCCAGACGGTTGATCCTGCGCCATATCCGAGCTTCACGACCACCAGATACTCCGACTCAAAAACCTGTCCTAGTAGTACAGGGTAGTAAAGTTCGGCTTTATATCCCGGGAGAGTTTCTTCTTCTATCTTCTGGTTCGCTGGAATGGCCTTGAAGTCAACCCTTGGGTAGGGTGCAGCCTGGGCATTCATTGCCCGTGTTATTTGCAAATGAGAACAGAGAGCAGCTTTGCGAAAACGGTTTGACGGGCAGTAACTTATGTCGCGAAAAAAACAATATCGTTGAGCGACAGCAAGCCGCGAAAGTGCCAAAGTCATCAGCATAGTGTGAATGAAGGATGGTGAGTAGGGCTGTAGCTGCATACATGAGGGGACATTAACACAGGCGCTTAAGGGCTCAGTGTAGAAGATTACTGGTGTTTATGACGGTTCAGTGGAACGGAGTGACTGCGGGTTGGTACGGTCCGGAGCCGTGTGCTTCCAACAACTTCCTCGGCCGTTGGTGGCACCATTTGCTCCGCGCCTTGGAGCAGCATCTTTTCTGGTGCCTTTTGCCACCCCACATTGTAGAACCAGGCATGGAGAGGAACAAAGAGAGACCAACGCGGCGTTGGTGAGGCCCTACTATACAAATTGCTCCGGGCTCGACTCTGGCGCGGTTGGAGTGCTCTGTAGAGAGATCACAAGTGCCAACTAACTATGCCTGGAACGCTTGCTGCAGGCCAAAACAACATAACTTCCCGATCCGTACTGAGCGGCAGATGGGCAGTGCTTCCAGCGGCTAAATCCTGTATTATATTACACCTGATTTGTGACATAAGTAGTAGTTGACTAGTTTCAAAGAACAGTTTGGGTGTGCACTATCACAACAGCTCGCCTACACTCAGCCAGAAAAGTGTCAAACCCCACAATTAGCAAGGCTCTGGAATCTCATAGGAAATTCCACCTCTGATTCAAAGGGCAATCAACTAAGTATAGCGAATCTTGTGTAGAGTATCTGACTTCTGCCAAGCCGAACCATGCGCGTCATTACTGATACGACCTGTGGTATACAGAAGGACCAGGATGGCCTCACAGGCACGCCTGGCACCTAAGACTATTTGTATATATATAGAATAATATGAGAATAACAGGCCTCGCTCGGAATAAAAAGAACTATTAGAGGTTATATAACTAAGAACTAGTTAGGACACTACTCACTTATAAATATCTGATTGGTCTAAGTAATTAGCTCTTGAAGGAATTAATTAGAATTCAACTCGTACGGTTTCAGTGTATATACAAAATGGTTGGACTTGGATTCGACCTTTCAAGACTTTGCTACTGAGTCGAGCACCTTAACCGGAAAATACGCGTCGCCAAAAGGTGCCTTGCTCCTGGTACGCGATCTAGCCACAGACGAAGTACTTGGCTGCATTGCCATCAGACCTACCGAGCTTTGACCTAAATTCAAAGGAAATAAGGCGCCCGACACAAAATACTGTGAATTGAGGAGACAATATGTGAACCAGCACGAGGACGAAACATCGCGAGGAAGTTGGTCACGGAGTTCTTCGACTCACTCGAGAACAGGGATATCATGAAGCACTACTGAACACCCTCGATTCAATGACGGCTGCAATCGCGCTGGGTTTCGACGAGACAGAGCGCTCTCATTCAAACCCTGAAACGGGTTTCATCACCAAGTCAAAGAAAATCCAATGATGATTAGATGCATGCTGTCAGAGAATTGCGATAGGCTAGATTATGAGATAGCAGAGCTGCGAGGAAGCTCCCAATACATAGCAGACATAGATAAGACACAAATGTAAGTGTCAGAAAATTAGGCTCAGTAAGGCATGCAAACAACACGGACTACTCTGCCATCAATCCCCGACACGTGTACTCCACAGCTGAGCTTATCTTTTTCAATTGCCCAGGATCTTCGCCTTCAGCTTGTCGTCGGTGATCAAGCCGGACTGAGCGAGAGTTCCAACCGTAGCATGAGGCCAAGTAAGCCCAGCAAAGTTGAGCATAACCACCTGCGCATACTGAATCTGTGTATACTCAAAAGTGATGGTCTTGTCTGCGGGGATTTCGAAGTCGACCTTGTAAACGGGGACTATGTCTCCCACATGGGCCGGGGCGGGGGAGAAAGTAGCGACCTTGTTTCCGGGAGTAGGCGTGAACTTCTTGAACTCAACCGTGTTAGACACCTTCGAAACCCAGTATGTGGCCGTGACAGTGACAGTGTTCGCGTTTGTAGGCTGAGGTACGTCCGCCGGGCTGGAGTCGGCAGCAGTGGCGGGATCGTTACCGGCGAGGAAACCGATGTTGGTGACGCCCCCACCACATCCGGATGGGTCTGGGTTGGTCGAGATAGAGTACTTGGTATGCTGAGTGATGGTCTTCCCTGCATTGGCATCCCTCAAGACATTGACCGGATCTTTGATCATGTCTTGCGTAATGTCGCTGAACTTGCTGAGATCCTCAGGAAGACGGTGCGTCGTGTTGTTGACGACCATTTGACTGGGAAATGGGATTTTGGTGGACTGGTTCCCGACCACAAACGGCGTGATATCTATGCTGTCCTTGAGTGCATCGAAAGATGGAGGGCCGTTGGAAGTGACTGGCTCCTGGAAACATTGGGCGTTGATGGTAGTGCCGTGGGGGATGGAAGCCATGCGGGCGAGAGACGTCTTGAGTCCAATGCTGGAGGGAACACGCATCCACAGACCGGGCTCGAAGTGAATGACGGGAAGATCGGCTGGGAGGTTATCTCCCGGGCTCACGTCGGTCGCGTCGACGATGGTCTGCGTGTACGGAATTCCATTGAGTGAGATGTCTTCCTGATTGAACACGCCACGGTTGGGGACCTTTCCCAGGGCGCCAGCAAATACCATGGTCTCTGCCGTCAGGTTGAGCTGCAACACGTTGTCGGTGATTGGTTGACCATTGGGAAGTGTGTCAGTCGTCGGGACCTGCATCACAGTTGGCTTCTTCGTGTTGTTCGGCCGGAAGATTGTGTTGAAGCCCCGGCCGGCAAAAGTTCCGGTGAAGTTGGAAAGAACATCCCCCAGCGGCGTCAATGGCAAGTCCGCATCAGCAGTTTCGGCGCGATGGCCATTGGTGCCGTTGGTCCCGTTGGCTCCGTGTCCGTTGGTTCCGTTAGTTCCGTTGGCCCCATTGGTGTGGCCGGCACCGGGTTGCAGAACGGTCTGGTTAAATGAAAATGTTGGCGGCAGGGTAACTGCAACGCTGGGCGCTGTGCTGTGGCTCATGATTGCTGGTTCTAGTTGACGAATGGGAATAGAAGGGAGATGAGATTATGTGATGAGCAAAGGAATGGGTAGACTTCACAGGGAAAGGACTGTCTTTAAATACGTGAAATTCCTCGTATGCAACCAAGTGTGAGGTCTCACTCATATGCTTACGATGGCTTCACATCCGTATCTCAGACTACAAGTAAACAGCCTCGATGCATGCTGGGGAGCTGAACGGCCTGAACACGTGCGTGTCGCAAATCAGGGTGAAAATTTCAAAAAATCGAATGCTTTCGGTTCTAGACCTTCGCCACAGCGACCCTGAAAAAGCCACCACGAGCCATAGCAACTACTCTACAGCTGAACGCTATGCTGGTGCCTTGCCGAGCATTTCGGACCGCCGCATGAGCATGCGTGCGGCAAGTCATCCGATAACCCTTCGCAGCACGTGGAGCGGGCCGCTTCCGAATGGTTGCGGGCAATATCTGTTGAAAGCTCTCCGGAATGGCTTCTAGGGTACACCAGGATATTGGCGTATTTTGGGCACCTCACGCGTTAGCTGAGACGGTCTAGATTGACCGAACGAGGCTGTTTTCAATGAGAAGTGTGGTTTGAGCCAATCAGTGAGGACTATCAGAAACCATGGGGCAGTAAAATGCCATCCCCGAGGACCATGGCGTTGGCCGTTCTGATGGGGTAGCCAGCTGATGGCTGGCTGAACAACGTTCCTGGCTTAGATCGTAGAAAATGGCCTGGCAATTCCTACCCGAGGCAACGTAGAATAAACTTCAATTGGATTGTGTCTCAGTCTTACCGGCAACGCGAGTGTCTGGGGTGAGACACAGTTTCGGCTCATACTTGGAGGATCCAATCGCAGCAATCAAATTACCAAAAGCTGATGAAGGATAAACTCTTCCCCGTCGGCTGCCTTCTTTGTTGCTCGGGATGTGATTGAGCCATATACTTCAGTCTCAGACTTTATAGCATTTCACTAGATGTGACTAAACGCGACATAGCCTTGGCCCTTCCGTATTGTGCTTGAATACCCTGCTCGCCATCCTGGACCTTACACTTCTCACTGCCCACAGCAGTCACAGTATATAGAACAGCGTGAGGATCCCATTTCCGCTTGGTCTCACTTAGTCTGGCATAGTTCCCTCCGTAGAAGCTCTCTTGCCAGTAGGACTCTTCAACGCTAGCCCTCATTCAAGTACGTCCCACCGCCTTCAGAGACTGGAGCAATATCGCGCCATGGCTGAAGAACCCTCTCTTGAAGATGCTTGTTACGAGACGCCAAAGCAGCCGGCGTTCAATGATCCGCCGTGCGGTTGGAAGAACTTACGAGGAAGAAGACCATCTCTCGAAAACCCGGGTGAACCGCATTGTCCTGGTTTGCTGTGGATGGACTCGCGTTGCTGGGCGAGTGGTGATATCCCAAGAAATGCTTGCCAGAAGAGACGTGCGACTGGATCAATTCGTACGTCTCCTTGTATTTCTCGATGAAGTTCCGGCGAGGGACAAGCCGGTTCGCTGGGAGCGAAGTATCCACACCAACAGGGAAAGTATTCGTGCCCCATGTTGCCTGGTATGCCGTATAAAAGGATGTTTGCGGTCTGACCTGGTGTGATACCGACAACGAAATGTTGTTCGCTTCCAAATAGTCAAAGAACGGCTTCGCAACCTTGCTGTAAGACTCGAGGGTATGATTTGGGGCGAACATGTAGTTCATGCTGAGCTGAGGGTTGGGCCACATGATGTATAAGGAGTACAAGCCGGCATCGGTCCAGTTGAGAAACTCGTCGTAGAAATTTCTTACACCCTTCCAGAAATGGTCAACGTTGTTCTTCGAGGTGTCGAGGGTCCACTCCGCAGTGACAACATTCATCTTGGGATTTCCGCGAACGATGACTGACACGACGATCCCGAAGGTCCCACCACTGCCACCTCGAAGGGCCCAGAACAAGTCCGGATATTCACTCTCGGAGACATTTCGTAGACGTCCGTCGGCAGTGACGACTTGGAAGGCGACGACATGGTCAGCTGCCATGCCGTAGATGCCAGCAAGTGGATTTTGGCCTCCACCCATGACCACTCCACCGGCATATCCCACGCTCTGTTAGGCTGTAAGTGTCAACTGTTTTGTGGTGGGCATAGTGAACTTATCCAAAAAAAACCGCTCCGAGAACCGTGACGCCGTGCCTTTCGGCAGCTTCATAAACCTCCCTCGCGCTAACCTCCACAGCCAACCTGAAAGCTGGGCCGGAGGACCCTGGACCCTGATATTCAGGCAAAAAGTCTATGTCTTTCATGTTGTGCGTCCACAAGCTCAAAGCTGAGGCACCCAGGGACTCTCTAAGATATCAATGGCCAATGTTCTTGATCACAAAACGCAGGTCAACGACTCGGGCGAAGCTGATGGCGAGCTGTATCTGCGCAACGTTGGTGACGTTGACAGCATACTCGGTATAACCACCTATCTTGCGTTGCGATCCGGTAGTGTTATTTTTGACCTGACAGGTGCGGCGTTCGAAAAAGGACCAGTAGTTGGCGGTGGGATCAGCGCTGAGAAAGTTGGCGTCGGTGGATTTGTTGATGGTGTTTGCGCACTCTGTCGCGTTTGAATCGCCCCATTCGGAGTCGTAGCAAGGAGCCCCCAGAGGTCTGGTAGGTATAAGGGCTCCGCCGAGAAGAGCATGGAAGATGTCCCAGACAACGTTGGGGGCCCAGTTGAGGTCTCCAGGAAAGGTCTTGCAACTTGAGCTGGAGACGGGACCGTCTTCAAATGCGAAGTAAGAAGCATGTTGGCCTGTAGTCTCGTCCGTATCGATACGTTTAAGAACATCATCAAGCAGCTGTTGATTTTCTGCCCTCTGAAGCCGTGCACCTGCTGTCCCTGTCTGCACAAGGGTTGAAAAGGCGGGTTCAGCGTGTGGATTGATGGCCGCCGATAAATGGGTCTGAATAGCAATCAATGCACTGAATAGGCATACAGCGGTAAGAGAGAGAGGCCTCAGGATTAGCATGATGGCTTTGGTAACTGGTGATGTAGAGGAACGTTCCGGCAATAGCGTAGCTCTTCCTTCAAGTCATGACCGAGAAACAAAGCACGATGGGAAAGAAAATGTGAGGTTCGACTTAGTTAGCAATTTTAAACAACTCACAACCGGTGATCATGCAGTACTGAGAAACATACGACGTTGTGCTTACATGCTATCGGTATCCAAGTCAAGGGCCTTGGCGAATGGCTGGTGGCGAGTCGACTAAATTACAAGCGGGATGCACAACCACGAGATCTGCACCGAATGCCATCTGGTTCGCCGCAAGATGTTTGCAACCGACTTTAATGCGACAAGGGTATGATTGGAGGATTCGTAGATTAGGCATGGGCAGCAGGGAGGAAAAAGTGAGGAGCTCTGGTTTTTGTTGAAGCCTCGGGTTGCTGGTCTCGAACTGCGCTGCTAGTGCTTCCTATCGTCGGTCATTATCTTGGATAGGCAAGGTAGTTACTGTTGTCTTCTATGGAGTCATCATCTGTCGCACTATTCGGCACACACTTCTGGCCGCGGAGACCGAGCGTCATAATCTCAAAGACGGTCTAACACAGGTCACGGAGACAGACTCATCGACGCCATCCAATGTATTTCGTGATTATCTCTACGCAGTCTGTAGTCGGCTGACAAGGTTAGAAGCTCTGTTAACTATTGAAAGTCTGCTGTTTTCATCATACTTGTTGTTTTGAGATGAGAGGCGCTGAGCCACTTTGTAAAAGCATTCACAGACTGAATGTCCCATTGGAATACTGGGTTTCGTCTTTGCGTTATGGATAAAATGCGGGTAAACATGTTCTTCTAATGGCCACTTGAAGACCCCATCTCAAGCTTGCGAATAAAATTCTGTGATATATTTAACAGGGGGCGATAACATGTCGATTAATCAGGAGAAGCAACTGCACGCAAATGTTGAGACGAGCCATCACAGGAAGTACGGTAAGTTCGTGTTGCGGGTCTTTGTAGAAAGTTGCTATATCTTCAAACCCCCATCGATATCAATCTGTTGAAACCACGGATCCATCAGTAGTTCCGCGGGCGAGGGCCGGTCCGCAGGATCGTATGGCAGAATGCGGCGAACGAGCTGCTTAATGGTATAAGCCTCCTCCTCACTCAGATCCGGACTAGCCTGGTCAAAGATGTCCTCCAAAGATTCCTGGTAAAACATAAGAGGCTCCTTCCCTTCTTGAACCCCTCCGAGTTGACAGTTGTAGAGCTTCTTTTCAGGAGTGAAGTGGCGCCAAGACGTTTTCCATTGCTCAAAGAGTTCATCGGGGAGGGGACCAAGCCGAGCGGAAAGAGTGAGTAGGTGCTCGTCATCTTCGAATTCACTCCACGGGATGCAGAAGAGGGGCTGTCCGGTAATGAGCTCAAATAAGAGACAGCCGAAGCTCCACACGTCCAGAGTGTCGTTGAAGGTACCCTTCAGGATCAACTCCGGAGCTCGAAGGCCGACTGGTGTAATGGGTTTAGAAGGTGGATCCGAGAAGAAGTAAGCTGTTCGCAGCAAGTGATCAGCGATTTGAACGAACGTTGCTTGGTAAAAGCAGGAACGTGAATGGACAGGGAAGTCTTGTCTGGGAAGGGATAGTACTTACCGCCACCCATATCAGACAGTCGGATTTTGAAGCCTTTGCCAAAGTAAGTGAAAGGAGCGAGTGGCTGCGCAACGCAGAGATAGCGAGGGGCCCATCTATCCTGTTTGCCGTCTAGCCTCGTGACTGGGGGGGAGATCGACTCGGACTGCTCGTCTTCTTCCTGCCGAAGCACCTCTTCAGGCTTCAAGTCGATATCATCAAGTGTGAAAAGCATGTTTCCCGGCTGGAAGTCTCCGTGGGAGATGCCATGACTGTGAAGGAATGCGAGAGATTGTAGGGCCTGCTTGAGAATGCTCTTTGCCATTTCGGGTGGATAGCGGATTTTCATTCCAAATTTGGGAGGCTTGAACTGTGGAAGCTCCTCGACCATGCTATTCACGGTGGCACCCATAGGCTGGAATACCAAGACCTTGTGACTGCCGTTTGGTCCGGAATGCTCGAAATCACCAAGTAGCTGCGTGATATGCAGGGGTGCCTCTTGTGGTGCGACCTGGGCTATGTGGCGTAACATTCGGAGCTCAGTCGTTGACGTCGAGATTTCCGACACAAGAATCTTCAACGCGACGTACTTTTCGTTACTTCAAGAGAATCAGCAATGGTCTCCAAAGAGTATTGAATGGAGGAGATTGGCCTCACCGCAAATCATGAGCTAGCCACACGGTTGAGTAAGAGCCCTCACCGAGCTTCCGGACGACTTTGTATTGCCCGTCGTTGAAGACGTCACCGAGATGAACAGGATGATAACCCCAGGGATGGTAGTCCTCAACCCACTCACAGGGAGTACTCAGCGGCTGAAATCTAAGCTCATCGTCTTCCGGAGCTCTTGCTGGCGGGGTAGGGGGAGGAGAGTCGCCCATGGTTGTAACGCAGAGAGTATGGCCACGAGTCGAATGAGCTGGTGTTGAAAAGACGCAGACTCGAGCTGCGCGTGTCCAGGACCTTCGACGACTTGCAGTGAGCGTTATTTTGATGCAACAGATAAGGCCCCGGGTGAACATTGAAGGCCTCGTCAAAGGCAGTCATGTCAAGAGGAAGTTACCAACGGAAGCTGTTGGCCGCCCATCTTAGGCAGTTCACCATCATCGACTTCAGCAAGCTCTCATTACGGCAGCAGGCGCAACATCCCTTGAATGCAGACACAGATGCAAACTTCTTTTTCGCTGTTATCTGACGCATAGCTCTGCTCCGGCCGAACTCCGTAGCCATGTCCAACACAGCCTCAAGAGAGCCGCCCATTTTCAAATGACTGGTTGGTACCTGGGTCTGATAGTACACCAAGTATTGATGATATCTGACCACATCTGCCAGCGTGTTGGTTGGGACTTTGAACCGCCGACCACGACGACTCCAGACTAGGCCAGGATATCAGCGCTTGGACTGCGACGAAGCTATTGTGGAATTCTCCAGCAAGGGAGGTCGCATACTTTCGGGAAGATGATCATTTGGTTTGATATCCTTACACTAGGCTGGGCTTTGAATATAGCTTGACGTGATCCCAAGGTCTGGCAATGTCTCATCTCATAGCCACGCATAAAGTATTGGCATCGTTGAGCACCTTGATTCTCGTTCTTATAATCCTCGTCTTTTGCCATCACTATCCCGCGTCCTTTTAAAAACCATCATGGACCCTGCAAATGTTGTCTTCAACCCTGCCAACATGTATGGTGCCAACCCTCAAACCAAAGAAGCCATTGTGTCTTTGGTAATCAACCAGGCACCCGAGGGAACTCTTCGGGCGGTTATGGTGTAGGTTTACATTAATGTCTCCTAGAACCTCATTCACACAAGTTGATAGGAATGGTTGGCACACCAGCAAAAGTGATCGTCGAAACCACTGTATTGTCGACTACTACGATGCCAATGGCGGAAAGATTCGCCGTGGACATCTTGTTTGAGTGCTAGATACCAAGCCGTGTCGGATATTTGGGACCTCAGATCCTCGCCACATACCTTTGTTTTGAGGTCGCCGTTTATTCTAGCTGTCCTTTGTCCCGCATCCTTTGAGGAATGTTTTTCTTCTGAGATCTGTGGAAGCCAGGAAATTAGATTAGCGAAGATATATCGTTTGTTTGGCTATTTGGAATTGATCGAACGTTTTCGGGCTATGGATCCAACTTGTCAGAGGAGAGGTATCGTTGATTCGAATTGAATGGCTCTGTCAGCCAATGTTCCCAGTTAGTTTCGTTGTGTCTTCAAATGAGGACACAAAATGCCGATCGAGAAAAGGTAGCCACGCGCGACACAACCTGGCTGAGTGGCGATGAGGCATAGGTTAAGCGAACTGACGTTCCTAAGACTCGCATCGAATCAAAGAAGGCGGATCTTGAAGCAGCTGCCGAAAACCCATCAGATTTTTTGCCACGATTTCTGGCACTGTCCTAAGTGCCCTAGCTGTCAATGTCGTTCAGTCCTGTCGGCCAGGTTCACTATATCTGCCATCGCCATGTCTCACCTGTAAGGCTGACACTGACGACCAAGACACAGCCCAGAACCAAGTACTTTCCGCGACGCGGCGACGCGTTTGCATTCATCTTGTTGAACATGATCGGCCAAGCGTTAACTCTGCCTTCTGTAGCCAAGGTCAGCTTCGATGTCATCAAGCCAACCCAACATCAAAACGACACAATATTCACTCCTCAGACAGCTCAAAGATGTTTCAAGCATTACTTCACACTCTCAACTAAGTAAACCACAACGAATTTACACGTCGCTTTCAGCCATTCACAATGTATTTTCCGTTTCACTTCAAGAAGAAAGGCCGAGGGAACCTCAACGAGAAGCCTCACCCCAATGAAACCTCCTCCACACCAAAAGCACAGTACTGGGGCGCACTGGCAGACCATAGTCATCTGTCGGGCGGCGCTCATCGCCATGAACGCAGCACTCTTCTTGGCCGCCGTAGGCATACAGGCGTAGAAGTCGGGCGTTCTAGCGCATCTGCAGGTGCTGCACGAGGTAGCGCAATGTAGGGTAACGATGAATGACGCATTACAATTCTCAATACAATTATGGACAGTGTCACGTCACACTTAACAGTCAACATGCGTTTACGCAGAGAAGAAGCACAACTCGGAAGTATCTGGTTCCGCTGATTGGAAGTTTAAAACTTACAGGCAGCACGTCGAGCTGCGGATAGATTATGGCTTCCTGTCATATTTTTCAAATACAGAGATGCCACAGCCAAAGGTTGCGGGTATAATCCAGTAGTCTGGCCACATCGTAAATCGCTATGCGTCCAAAGACTGTGCTATTGTGAAACTACTGATAATCCCATGGATCACCTCCCCAATCATCTCCTGAATAATCAACGGCGGGCTTTTTTGCCCACTTGTCGTTGGCAATGGGCGCCTTGTCCGTAGCCATGGGGGTGGTAGTAGCCTTGGTCGGAGTTTTTGAAAAGAGCGGTGCAACTATCAGCTCGCTATCCTTAGCGGGGCTTGGGTCGCGCATTTGTTGATCCGCCTTGGCCGACGACGGCCGAGAATCAATGTTCCGAGTCATCGCAAGTCGAGACGGAAGCTGATCTTGTCCAGAAGGCGAAGTGGACTTTTCCACGGTAACCAATTTTGGCTTCAGAACTGGTTGCGCCTGAGCCTCGGACACATCCATTGTGGACACTGATAGGGCAGATACAGATGCCACATCCGACATATTGTCAACAAGCTGTTCACTTGACGTCCCTAGAACGGGCGAAAATTTAGGAGGCGAAGTGGTGACAGGGTTCTGCTCTGGCCTCTGCATTGGAAAGGCTTGTTGATGCCCTTGAAACTTCAAGTTTTCTTTTGATCCTGAGGCCATTGCTGGTTCTTGCGACTTCGACTGGAATTCCTGGTGATCAGCAGCCAGGCGCGGTAACCTTTGGTATGCCATTTCCTGAGGCCGGGATGCGGTTTCCAGTACTGGAGCACGTATTTGTTGCAGTACTGCAGGGGACTCCTGAGTTGAAATGAATTCGATGACTTGTTGCTGCGATGATAGCCCCGAGTTTGCTGCCTCGGATGGCAGCGAATTGGGGCAATGGCCGCTTCGCGCAGGAGACATGACGTTCGGCGAGGATGGTGCTGTTGAAAGTGGCTGCTGTGATGGTAGAGGTTTTTGAAGTATTTTTGGCTTGCCCGATCCCTTCCTGAACTTGGAAAGCCAGCCTCCCTTTTCCTTGTCCTTTGGCGATGGTAAAACAGTTGGACTTGAACCGCGACGCTCTGGTTGGGTGGCATAGCTGGCTGGGTTGGTCGGAGTCTGCTGAAAGGGATTCTTTTGTACTGGAGAACACATCTGGCCGACCGTCGGTACCGCAGGCGATATTGTCTGTGGTTGCTCCGCCAATGTGAACCCCGGGGAAGTGAACTGGCTGATGCCTTGTTCATTGGACGATTCGGCCGAGGACTGATAATTAGATGACCCGGCGGATAATTGCTTGTCGTTGGCTGGAGAGTGACGCTGAGAATCTTCGGCACCCGGGTGCACATTTGTGACTGACGGACGAACATTATAGTCGTTATCACCATGCTCCTGTATAGGATGAAGAATATGGCCAGACGTCCGTGGACTACTGGGGCCGATGAATTGCTGTATGGGCGGAGTCACGATTGGACGTTGAGGACGCTCTGTCAACTTGCCCCTTGGCTCTTGACCTGGGTAAGGCGGTTGTGATCCAGGAGCAGAGGACAGTATTAGTCGGGAAGGGAGCGTTTGAGCTGAATGGGGTCTCGATATTTCTGGGCCGTGCTCATGCGGCCGTCCTGGCGACTGCAAATTCAGATTTGACACTCCGTCCTTGTACGTCTGCAAGGAGCTGAGGATAGGTTGACTGGCTATAGTCTGGTTTGTAGATAGTGAATGTTGGCGGTTTGTGTGTGGTGACGGAGCTCCAGCAATGGCCTGTATCGTGTCAAGTGGCGCCTGAATGGGAACCTCTCTGGGGACGACAGGTGGGTTCTGGTTGACATCACATCCAGCGGATCCTGGGGTAGTTGGCTGCGTTGACGTCTGAGACGGCCCAGAGAAAGACCCCGGCCTTGAGCCTGGAGATAGAATACGGGCATCAGTGAATGTATTTGGCCTCTGGGCCGCAATACTCGCCCAAGATCCTTCAGGGTATCCGTTGATATTGGCGTCGTGAAAGAAGCCAGAAGAGGGACGCCGTCCTCCGGCCTCAAGAGGCGACGGCGTTTGCAAAGGCTGTCCCGACGACTGGCCTTCTGACGGAGGTCCAAGGGATGAGACCTCGCTGTCGGCATGTGAGGTCTGTCTTGGGCGGTTAGACAACAGAATGAGGTCTGGCTGCTGCACAATCTTATCCAGCTTTGGCTGAGAGTATCCACGCATGAACTCCATGGCTGACTGTGGCCTTGCAGCAATATCTTTCGACATATGTGGAGGTTCTGCGATGGGCTTGAAAGCCGTATTAGGGCCCAAAGGCGGTTGAGTTTGGACTGGAAAAGGAGATTGCCCAAGTGAGCCATGGCAATGCTGTGGCGCATCAGAGCTTGATCTTGCTCGAATTGTGGTCGGCGTAGCTTGTGCATGTGCAGACGGACGACCAACATGGTTTTGATCCAAGTTACTTTGCCCCCGGGGACGTCGAAGAAATGCAGGTAGTGTAGTTTGTTGTGAGCGGATCGGGTCACCTTCCTTCAGTGTGATCCCGGGTCCAGGTGGATGGGAGTCTAATGGCAATGGTGCAGGCGCTGTTGCAAGTCGATGGACTCCCGGCCGAAGGTCCGTTGATTGGTACTGGCAGGGAGCCGGAACGAGGGAATGTGGGATATGGTCAGAATGTGGGGTATCACGATCTGGAGATTGGTGGGCATAGCTAGACGTTAATGGTTCCTGGAATGCCATGAATGATGCGGCTGTCGACGCTGCTTGAATTGAATATCTCGGCAGCACAGGTGCTTGCACCGGAGGGGAGCTGTTTGTGGACAACGATTCTTGGGGCTTGCCCTGTGGATATCCTCTAGCTGGCTTCAAGACTGATGGGACGTGCTGCAAAGGGGCTGGAGCATTATATCCAGACGTGCGTGCACCTACAAGAATCACGCTTGCCAGCTCCGTTTGAGTTCTTGTAGTATCGGGCCGAGCTGGGTTGACGGGATGCGGAACAGAGGACTGCTTGCTATCGATCGACTGTTTTGGGGGCACCTTCGGAGGCTGAAGTATGGAGGGCACGTCTGACGTCTCATAGCTTTGGCGTGTACCTAACATCAGAGAGGCTTCTCTTGCCAGAGAATTTCGATGTTCTCGTTTATTGAAATCCGAACCCCTATTCCGCTTTTCTGAAGTCATCGTAGAAACAGAACCAGGAATGTAAGGCTGGTACTTCCCTTGCTTCGCCCCGGTCTTGGAAGGTTTTCGTTTGATGCTGAAGGGGCTGCCCGTACAGGCTTGGGGCGAGCTTGCAGATTGAGGCACCACCTCAGGAAGCGAATGATCGGATGGGAATTTCGCAGATGTAGTTACGAGTCGCGCATCTGGGGCAGGTAGGACTGATCTCGTGGGTGACGAGCCTTGGGGCCTCGGCCCCGATCCAAACGTGGCACCGTACAGGGCATAGTCAGTCATGCTTGTTTGATGCAGCAAGTCATACGTGGACTGCACAGGCGGCTTTGCGTCTGATGGACTGGTGCGCTCTGGCAGCTCGGCGATGCCGAGGTCAGCCACTTGAGTCTCTATTGGCGCAAGGACAGCATCGTCACCAATCTCGACAGGATCTGGATGTCTCTCGATGTGAGCTACTGCGGTGTGTTCTGTCGCCATTTCGGCCACCAAGCCAACTGGGTCCCAAGAGCCGGACTGAACAGGACCAACTTGCTCTGGGCGAGACTTCTCGACAGAATCTAGAAGCGGGATTCCCGGAGATGGGATTATGGGCTGAGATGGAGCTGGAAGTTCATGGGTATCGATGATTAGGACTGCATCCTCTGCGACTGGTGGTGTAACAGCAGCTTGTTCCCGGACTGGGAGGCTATTGACGACAGAGGGTGTAGTGGTCTCGCTCTGGAGGGGCGACACACCCGTCTTGTCGCTACCAGTCGCTTCGAGCGTCGTCTTTTGCTTGCCCTCATCTTGACCACTATCGCCTTTGCTTATGCGTTTGCTTCGGGCAATCTCGTCTCGTTCCTCCTCTTCAGCCAAAGGGTTGATGTCAGTATAGGCGTCAGGACCGAGATACATGAAGTTTTCGGGTTGGTAAAAGAAGCCGTCGTCCTCATCGTTCATCGGGCCGCCGAACCCGCTCCTGCTTACAGCGAAATCTCTCAAGGGTTCTCCTGTTGCGTGCATCTTGGACTTGGGATCGGTATCGACGCCAGTCCGTCTCTTTAGTTGTTGTTGGCTCTCGAGTTTCTCTTCGGGCGCCAGGTCGGGGATCGGGGACAAGGCGTCGAAGAAGTCAGGGAACTCGTCCCCATCTTTCGGGAAGTGAAACTGAACGTGGCCATTCGGCTTGTAACGGTAGAACCAGCGTGTGCCATCATAATCCCATTCCCAGTTTGGCGGAAGGGCCGCCATATTTGCTAGTCGTCGAATACAGAGCTGGAGTTAGATATTGGCACCAGTTGGTCAAGTTTGAGGTTCGACTCGACTGATGATGCTCTGAGGTTGGGTTTCTAGCCTCGCCGATCGGTGTAGGCTCAGGGTCGTCGGAGAGCTGTTGTTGTCGCACCGCAGAGTCGTGCGGGGCTGAGGAATTGGTGTTTCTCGCGCATCAAGATGCCAGCTTTCAGGCGGGAGGACGAAATGACATGAAGACGCTTTCCTTATGTTCGCGAAAGCATTTGGAGGAGGAGCATAATGGGCACCATGGCACCGACAACGGCGACGAGAGCATTGGGGTGAACGTGGCGCAGGGCATTTTTCGCGACATGATTTGAATCGATAGTACGGTAGAAACGGGCTGGGTCATGGCAGCTAGTCTCGATTAAGGACGAGTGCGGCTGAGGTGCGTCGCGTTGTCTCTCGTTGGTTGTTAGTGATAACCTCGGACTTGGGGTGTGTTGCAGCGTGGACGAGCTATTTGCTGAGGCAGGATCTGTGAAATGCACAACAGTCCACACCAAATGCGGGTTGGGTCTTATTTTTAGGGTCGTGGGAGGCGTCCACGGCTGCTTTCACTGACCCGGTCTGTGCAGTGTCTAGATACCTTAATTAAGTAAGGACAGGGCAGCCCCCTGAAAGCAGGATGTGAACGTGCAACAAGACCCACCTGGGCTCAGCAGCATCTAATCATGGCTCCTAGATAGTTGGACCTTCGGATGGCAGCTGCGACTTTGGCCGAACTTCCTTCTATCGAGAACGCATGTCAATCCAGGAGCCATTCGTGTGACGTGAGAGATGGAGGTTCAATACTGCTTAGTACAGAACGAATTTCGATTCACTGTTTCAAATTTCTATGCGGATGTCCAGGCTCATACACCTTTCCACAGTCACAGCGAGACGGGACTGCCCTCAACTTCACCTGCTCATCCCCGGACGAGACCTCACTTGACAAGGCCCGTGTTTATGAAACGAAACCAGTACCCATCGAATCCTCACAGCGCTTCTTTCTTCTTACTTCACCTTGCAAACGGAAATATCAGTCGAATGTAAGAGGCAGGTATCGCATGTGGGGAATGCCAGTTTTACACGAGCCTACCTAGGGTAAGGTAGGGCAGGAAGGTTCGAGTCATATGGCCTCAAGAGGCAAGAGTTTTGGGACGGAACTGCCTTCGAAACGGATGGCTATGACTTTAAGAAATCTTGACATCTGATTAGGTAGGTACCTTATATAAGAGATCGGCAAATGCTTCTCGAGGAAAGTGACTGGTGGTACTTGCCTCACCTTTGGTTAGGTTATTGCCCATCTCGATCACGCACCTTCCGAGCGGATGCAACATGATGCCGTGTCCACTCTGATGTTGCTGTTACTTTCTTGGAGATTTGAGAAAAGCTGATCCCGAAACTCTTCCAGGAAACAACTACCGAAGTCACCTGTAATCGATCCTATGCGAGGACGTGGCTATAGAGGCATTTGCGTGACACCGGGAAGGCTTGCTTTTCGAGTTCAAGAAGCTGCCAAGGTGAGTTTTGTGCGCTGTGAAACATGAAATTGACTCGGAGGCAAGCATTGGGAATCTCAACGGGAAGGAGCGGCAGCTGATGTTGGTTCGAGGCACAAAACATCGAGTTTTGAGTTCTTTGTCTCCCTTCTTCTTCTCCTCTTCCTCTTCTTCAACCTCTCTTCAACACCAATTCCTCCAAACTCCCCTTCACACGCGTCACCTATCACCTCAATTTTGGACCTTTTGGACCGCAATCACTCTCGTTTACCCTCAGTCACCTTGATCTCTCCAGAATGGCCCTCGTCAACGTCAACACCTTTCAGGCTGCTTCAGCTTTTTCCGCCGTCATCCAGCCAGCCGTCTCCATGACCAATCCTGCCCAGAACCTCGTACTGGCCGATTGTGGCATTGGAACCAACCCTCTGAATGAGTCTTGGTCCACCTCTCGCCAGATGAACTGGTATCAGGGGCCCATCTGGTCTTCGCCCGAAGAGACAGACCCTGCCTCTCCCGATCTAGTCGTCGAGATGCCTTACAACAACGGCAAGTACCCCTGGAACTTCGAGGGTGCTTCGGCCACTTTTTCCACTGGCGAGACCTGGTCCGCCTGGATTGAAGATGGCACCAAGGAGCCTCTCCGTGCCGGCAAGGCCTTGAGCACAAAGGACGGCGGTACCACTCTCTGGTGCTACACCTATCGTGGACGACCTGTCGGCGTCAGTCCATCTGGTAGCACAACTTGCGTCTCGGCCTTCGTCTGCAACCACCGGGAGGATGGTCCGACTTCCTGGTCTGTCGGTGCTGAACCCGGCAACAACACCGTCTTCACATCCCCTGCTCCTGCCAATGTCTCTTTCGGCGGTGTCTTGGGCGTCAAAGTCGAAGCGAGTCCTCGCTCCGCCGTCTGGTACGGAACCATCGATCACTTCCTGAGCAGTATCATCTTCACCACCGAGGGCATCTGTAGCCCCAACCCCTTCGCCAACCGCATGAACTCATCAGTCACCGCTCGTTGCCGAGGCTCCTACGGTACTCCTCTCAACATCCTTCCGGTTCTATTCAACGTCTTTAAGAACCTCGGCTCTCTGCCAGCCCCCGACGGCCTGTTCATTCACAATCACGGACTAGCTCCCTTTGCCAACGACACCTCGGATGATACCGTCGTTCTCCCTGCGACCTTCAACCTCACTGTCTCCGACTCCACCAGCGGCGAGGTCAAGGGTTACATGGGCTACGAGATGAAGTGGCCCGAGCCCGGTCTCGGCATTCACTGCAGCGAATGCAATAACACCAAGTTCAACGAAGACTACAATTCCGCTATCGCCTCAGCCTTTCAGGCGCTGCATCCTATCTACTCCGAGGTGGTCATCGAGAGCAAATGCACCTTCGACGTTCTCTGCTGGTAAATGAGTGATGGGTAATTGACGGGAACGTCCAACACAACATCTTATGTAGAGGGCTTTACGCCAGTATTTCTTTTCGGAGGCTGGTCGATGAGGAGCGAGTTGAAGTATTGGACAGGACGGAAGACTGCCAGTCTATGATTGTTTGACGAGAGACTGTACAAAATAAAAATCCACATCCTTGCTATCAAATTTGTACATGCCAGTGCGTGCGTATGCAAGGGCCGTTTTGACAGCGGTCCAATTTGCACGCAGTGATTTCTGATCAAACACTGCACTATACTGTGTTGAATAGGAATAAAAGTGGTATTGCTGTTCCGCAATGGCGTGAGGCCATGTAAAACTATCAAAAGCATCAAAGTTTTGCACTCGTTGACGGCACTTTGACTCGTTATAATGTACCTGGGCGATACGCCCGACACGTGAATCGATCAAAACAAAGACAACATCTTCCTCGCGATGCGTCAGACGCCAGACGCCGTTCCATAAGTCTCCCATGCTTGTGCTACTATAATGCTGCACCAAAAATAAAAATCGTGCAACTCCTCGCAATGCTCTCACGCACTGCTTCATAACATCTTTTTTTGGTCGGTAAACCATGTCCACCACAATTGAAAGCGTGAAACTGGTCTCTCGCCAAACCAGTCTGGGCATCTATCGGCGTTCAGCATCCTCTCCCGACTGACGCGCCCGAAGACTCGACTCCCAAGTCTGCCAATCATCATAATCCCCTATTTGTCGGGTACGTGGAGAAGGGCGGGCAGGCGACCCCAAGAGATCGCCAAATTCGAGCTCCATGTTGCCAATATCGAAATTCGTCCCGGATGCGTTCATCGTCTCTGCCAGAGCTCGGTTCATTGCCTCGAGCATGTCAGAATCGTACTGGTGATCCATCAGCTGCGTCTGGAGGTACTCCTCCAAAGCGATTTCCATCTGGGAGAAGTCGTCTTGGTGCAGACGAGGGCTCCTCCGAATCGGGCCCTTAGCCGATCGAGGTGTCTGAGAGGGCGTCCGCCGAACAGCTGCCGGAGACCGAAGCAAGTCGTTCGACCTCAAGGAGCGAGAAACACTTCTAGTGACGCTTCTGGTGATAGGTCGATGGCTTGGAGTCGGTCGTGTAGGTGTTTTGAATAGCGCATTGTTGGGGGCTCTGTCTTGAGGAGGGGGCGTAGAGGGACGGGCGACGGCGGGGCTTCTGAACAAGCTCTCAAGGTCATCGTCGGGTATCACAAGGTTCTCCTTTTTTGTGCCCGAAGCCTTCATCGCGCCATCCTTACTGGGCTCCTTCTCAGCCTTGGCATTGGCCGACGCAGCCGATCCGTTAGACTCTGGTGCCGTTTGCACAATATTAACAGCAAGCTCGCCCAGAATCTTTGGGACGCCTTCCTTTCGTGGCGAGGGGAACAGTAGACGCCGAGTCGAGCCCATGTCTTCTTGAGTGTCGGCGTTGTCGATAGTTATGGGACTCTTCACCGTGCCACTGCCTCTCGAGTGGGTAGAGCCCGGGTTGGAGACATTCCCTGGGGATGCTGGACGCGAGACAAGCTGTTGCGGCTGCTGAAAAGACTGCTCAGAAGCATCGTAGGCGTTGCTTACTTGCGAGACACCTCGCGATCTGCTTTCGTCGTCCATCGGCGAGATTCCCCGATCCTCAGGCCCAATAGGATCAGTAGTAAAATAGGCTTCGGAGGTCGGATTCATTTGGTTTGCTCCGGTCTTCTTCGTTCTTGGTGGTCGGGGTGCTCTCCCGGTCCCTCGAGGCCGCCTCTGCTGATTAAGCCGGGTTTTGTCCTTCTCCCACTTCTCCGCCGGTCGATGGCATTTCCACTTCGACAACCAGATACCGCAGGGATTGCAGAGCATATGGCCTGTGTAGTTGTCCTTGTT
Source organism: Colletotrichum sansevieriae (assembly GCA_026260285.1). Lineage (NCBI taxonomy): Eukaryota > Fungi > Ascomycota > Sordariomycetes > Glomerellales > Glomerellaceae > Colletotrichum > Colletotrichum sansevieriae. The sequence goes on from JAOQIF010000036.1 coordinate 62,423, forward strand.
CTCCCTAGGAGCCAAAGCTTTCTTGATAATCTGATATTTCGTAGGCTTGTCATCAACATCGCGGTCCAGAACGAGGATGGCGGTGATTCTTCCAGGCTTGTCCGAGAACTCTGTGAATTCTGGAGCACCTTTATGCTCCTGGGTCCAGATCTTCCGCCAAGTCGGAGTTTCGATTGCGCCGCAGTTGGTGCAGTACATTGGCGTTTCGCCGTTCTCGATGGCCTGCAGTAGCTTTTCTCTGATCGCTTGCTTCTTGACCAAATTCTTGTTCGTTCGTGTAGGCTGTTCGGGTGACTTCGGAGGCTGCAGCGCATCGCTGGGCGGGCAAGGCGTCTCGGAGAAAGAGGTAACATCCGGCTGAGGAGGAACTGGCAGAGCAAGAGGCCCAGCCGGATCGCTTGCTGGGACAGTAGGCAGAGCCAAAGAGAAGCCCGAAGACGCAGAACGCTGGAGAGAGGGCGGGGCAGATGGTCGAACGAACGACGTGTCCGCACTAGCAGGCCTCGATGGCTCTGGCAGAGCCGGCTCAGGCAAGTTCTTCACGGCCTGGGCAAGTTGCTCAAGCCCCGTATCCAAGCCATCAATGGACAGAGGAGAATCAACCTTGGGAGCCTCTGAAACGTTATTTTCAACGTCGGCTTTCATCGCCACAACCGGCTCCTCTTGTTGTGGCGAATGCTCTTTTTCCGCAAGTTGTGGATGCGGAGGAGCCATCGTGACTCTCGAATCATTGACGCTTCTTGCCAATGAAGGTAGTGGGGGCTCCTGTGAGGGCGTGGATGTTGGTGCGGGGAATGCCGCGGTGTTATTCCTGACGGGGTCAGCTTCGCTGGAAGGCTGGGCTGCCAGCTGGAATACTTGTATGGGGAATCCATCACGAGACCTCTTTTCCTTAGTGATGTTGGACCTCATGCTCAGTTGTGCAGAGATTGGTTGGGGAAGCTGTTTGATTCCATCGTCGTCGAAGAGGTCATCCATACTTCCGCTCATGAAACCAGAATCGGCGGGTTGGCCCATGGGCATGGGCATCGGCGGCAGAATGGGACTTGACGCTGGCGGGCTTGACCGCGAAAAGCTTGTCGTACGCGGAACTGGTGGCGAGGATCCGATGGGTGCCGGGCTGTCCTGCGAGTACATTGGCGAAACTGCCTCCGAGTCTACAGGCGAGCGACCATCTTGTTGACTGGGAGACATGGCAAAGGCAACATCAGGAAACGGTGGCTGGCTTGGTGGTGTTGCAGCCTGGCTTAGTGTTGACTGGCGACGAAGTTTGCTACCTTTTGCTGCCTTACCAGCTTTCGGCTTCGCAGGGCCTTTGTCGGGTACGGGTGTTGGGGCTCTAGGAACCTCCTGGATGTGAGAGCCCATAGGCATGTCTGGACCAAGTCCTGCAGGGCGCAGAGTCCGCAGCGAGCCGGAGGTGCTAGCTGCCACTCGCAGCAACTCGGGGCCAACTCCGAATGGAGTATTGATATTGTTCGTGACCTGGGTTGTCGTGGCCCTTTTCTTCTTAGCCGGGCCCTCATCGCCATCGGTTCCATCTTCGTATCCGGAGGTGTTACCCTGGCTCTCGGCTGGTGGTTGCTTACGAGGTCGGCCACGAGGACGCCCTGTTGGCTTTGATCGTTTTGATCGGTTTGATGCCCTGGATGATGGCCTGGAAGGTGGGTTGGCCTGAGGCTCGGTTGCTGTGTCAACGGGGGTTGGGGCAACCCGGTTGGGTCCTTCAGAATTTTGCATCGGTTGTTGAGGGGGCTGAGGCAATATGTGAGGCGGCGGCGGCTGCTGTGGTGGTGGTGCGTTATAACTGACCGAATTGCTGCGCTGATGAGGCTGCGGGACGTCGATCGGGTTCGGTGGTGGGTGAGGTGATACGATCCTTGAAGGGTGTTGTTGCTGCATGCCCATCTGCGGATGTGACTGCATCAATGAGTTCCATTCGGCATGGCTCGAGGGCGTGACGGCACCCTCGGCAGGTCTCGTAGGCTGAATCTCGACGCTCATGTGGCTCTCGGAACGCTGATATGTATGTCGAAGGTCGGGCTTGATCTCGGCCTCGTACGGGGGCTGCACCATCGCAGCGACGGGCTTCAACTTGAACTTAATCTCTAGAATATCCTTCACGCCTCCGCTAAAGACCGAGAGGGGATTCCTGGTGGCGCGTCCGATGATCCTCTTGTCGCTAGAGTTGTTGACGATCCAACCGAGAAGGCCTTGGCCAACGAGAGGCTCGTCGGGTTCCGAGTAGTCGTAGGCGTAGACAGCGAAGTCACGGGTAACGTCGTTCAGGAGCTCAGGGCTGCACCTAACAACTGCCTGAGCACACATCTTCAGATCGACCATGCCGATAGTCCGCTTGTCGTCAATCGGCACTGTTTGTATTGAAACCAGCTGAGGATGCCGCGCCAGGAAACTCTCCCCGCTGTCGGCGAATGTGTATGTGACCTTGACTGTAGCGGCGCGTCAGCAGCACTCCCAAAACAATTCAACAGGACGCCCTTACGGCCCATCGTCTTGACCTGCACCCCTACGTCGTCTGCCTCGTTCATGGCAACGGACGGCTGCGGTGGCATAGCTTGGCCGTTGCCTCCCCAGTTGCCCATGGGCGGTATCGGCATGGGCGACGCCATGGTAGGCGAGGCTCTCACTCCTGGGTCTTGTGGTTGTCAAGTTTGTTGGATGTGTCGAGGGTGGTACGTGACAGAATATTGAAGTTCAAAATGGGTTTCGTTGGAGGGCGGTGACCAAGGGTGGAAGTAAGAAAAGGGAAAAGTAAAGTGGAGGAAGGATTGATTGAAGGTGGGTTGGCAATTGGTGTTTGTAGTGGTTTAAAGTGGTAAAGTGCAAGCGTCACGTAAGAAACCGCGGGGCGGGTATTGTCATGGCCGTGGTCGTGAAGAAGTCGCGTCCCGGGTCCGTCAGTGGTGTAAGTCGCGTTTTTGAGTGGAAGTGGACCACCTCTTAAAGCCCTTGCACGACTAGAGCAGATGGGCCGAGACAGGCTGCACTAAAGCTAGATCTCGCGGGAATTGGGAAAAAAAGAAGCGTAAGAAGTTGCAGCCGAAAGAGCTCAATTGAAATACAACAAAGTTCAAGTTGATGTCCAGGTAGAGGTAATTGTATCGTAGCCCACAAGAGCAAGCAACACAATAAAGGTCGACTGCGGTGTGTCGCGCGTGTTGGAGATACCTACAGCAAGCTGCAACCTCAAGTCACGGTGTGAATTGGGTTAGGCGGACCCGCGCTGTGACGTTGGACCAGGGGTTGCAGCCGCTTAGCCTCTTAGCGCGAACAAGCAAAGATCCAGCCCAACGCGACCAAACACGTGCACGCTTTCGTTCCGCGACTTGGGACAGAAGCCAGAAGCGGGTGCCTTCCAGGTGGCCCGTGCGGCCTCTGCACTGCGCGAGATAAGAGCTGCGGGTGCGGTTGCTGAGTGAATGCCGGAAGTTGGGCCCCTTCTTTCGCTTCGGTGATGGGTGGGGGCCCTGGCGACGCCGATTCCTCGCCTGTCTTTTTCGTCGGATTTTGTGCTTGCAACCCGGGACGCTCTCCGGGCACAGGTCCTGGCACCGGAACTTGCAAATCAAGACGAAAGAAAACAGGAGGAATTTCAGTCTGAGATTCTTCACGCACCCTGACCGAAGACGGCGGGGCCCGTCCCTCTTTATACTTGTTCGCCGCCCTGAAGCCTGAGGTCTTTTCTCCTCTCGCCTGCGTTGCCAGTACGATCCCACGGGCCAGCTGGTTCGGCTTGCTCTCTCTCGGTCCCTCTCTGTGTAGTGTGTATCCATCCATCACCGTCCCATCCGTTTCATTTCAATGACCTTCTCATCACTAGCGCTTTCATCCATGACTCAATCTCCACTCCTGCCTTATTGCCCTGACAGAGGCTCGGCGGCCCAATGAGACTGAAGCCATTCTAAGCCATCACTTGAGTCCATGTCGCCACTTTTTCGGAGGTTTTGATGGTGTTCCATGGTGACAGAACCCGAACTGTCCGTGGTTCGCATCTTAAACCCGTCGTTTCGAAGGCTTCCAACCAGAGGCAACAGTTGCCGCCAACAACACTTGGACCTATCGGAATTGAAGCCATGTCTTACCCCAATTTTTTTCTTCACCAACTTCGATCATGATGAAGCTGGAAGCCCGTCGCATATTCCTAGTCGGCCAATCAGGCAACACGGTCGTTACCGACGATTTTCATCGCCTCCCCACTGATACGATGAAGCTATTCAGTCCATCAACCAAATATCTGATGCAAGCTACACGCGCTCACCAACATAGATTGTGAAACCCAGATGCACCACAACAGAAGAGATTTCGCCGTTATGATTCATTCAGACACCTGGCAAAGCATCTACAATATTATACAGACCTAGTTCATTGCCTTTTTCGCAAAAACAAAAACACCGGTGAACCCTCGTGAGTCCCCCATCTGTTTCTTCTAATCGACCCAGGTCGCGCGATCCTGGTCGTTGAGGACGACCTTGCGCTCGAGAATTTCCTTGACAACCTCCGCAACGCCCTGGCGACCGTTCCTCTGCGCGACAACCTTTTGCAGGACCTGCTTGGGCGTGTGCTGGCCCTCCAGGACGACCTGCCTCACCTCCTGCTCGGTCGGCAGCGCGAAGTGGGGGTACGGGTACTCCTTGTAGTCGCGGTCGTTGAGCATCTGCAGCTCCCCATCGCCCTCCGCCTTCTCGAAGAAGGGTTCCGCGACCTTGTCCTCGGGCTTGACGTCCTCGAGGGAAGCAGGCTGCCACTTGGGCGTCTCCTTGCGCACCAGCAGCGCCGTCACGCCCTCCGTGAAGTCGGGGTGCCGCATGAACTTGCTGGCGATCTGGTGCTCGTACTGGAACGTCTCCTTGATGGACCACTGCCTGCCGACGCGCATCTGTCTCAGCGCGACGTTCACCGCCGTCGGCGATCGCTCGTGCAGCGTGTCCAGCGTCTTCTCGGCCCACTCCTTGGTCGCGCCCTCCTCGGCCTTGAGCGCCGCGATGACGTCCTCGATCGTCGCCTGGCTGAAGCACCGGTCGATCGCCTTGCGCACTTCGCCGCCCAGCTGAATCGGCTCGCGGAACGGCAGGCCCGTCGCATACTCCTCCAACGTCGCCCCGATGATCCGCAGGCGCTTCTCCAGGGAATCCTGATCGTCGAAGTGGATCTCGGCCAACCGGGACTCAAGCTGCGGCAGCGATGTCGAGTGCAGGTAGTGGGTGGCGACGCCCGAGTAGAAGACATTGGCGCCCTGGAGTCTCTCGCTCGTCAGGGCGAGGTACGTGCCGACGGCGCCGGGCATCCTCGGCAAGAAGAAGGAGGCGCCGACGTCAGGGAAGAAACCGATCGTCGTCTCGGGCATGGCGAAGACAGTGCGCTCGGTAGCGATGCGGAAGGGGGCGTGAATGCTCAGGCCGACGCCACCGCCCATGGTGATGCCGTCCATGAAGGCGACGTACGGCTTGCCGTAGGTAGCGATGTAGTGGTCCAGCTTGTACTCAAGCGCAAAGTAGTCGGCGCTCTTCTTCCAGCCGCTCTCGCTCTCCTGGTTGTACTTGGCCAGCTCCGCGACATCTCCACCAGCGCAGAAGGCCTTGTCGCCGGATCCCTTCATGACCACCACGTTCGCCATGTCGGACTTCTCCCACTCGACCAGCCGGGGCAGTATTTTGCGGATCATGCTAGCGTTGAGGGAGTTGAGCTTCTTAGGGCGGTTAAGCTGGATGGTCCGCAGACCGTACAAGTTGTTGAACAGCACATCGTCCGGTTCGTCGTCACGGCGCTCTCTGAATTCTCTAGGGACTTCGGTCGACATCTGGTTGGGCAGGACAACGCGCACACAATCAGCCACAGTCCCAACCTAAGCAACACTCCCAAATGGCGAAAAGACACCGACTCACTTGTGCGCGTGACGAGACCTGCGCGCTGAGGATTTTGGCTCTGAGAGGCATACCGAAGCTCCTGGGGCAGCTCCGGCAAGGAGCAGCTAACGCTGCCGGCCCGGCTCGTACTGCGATCGTCCTGGAGAACATTTATTTGTGTGCCAGCTGCCAATGCGCTCGTCTAGGACAAGCGGCGCATCGACTGGGGTTTGGCGGACTCGTGATAGCGAGGGGGAGGGTACAGGAGGGAATGAGGGGATGTTCGGTCGGGTCGAGGGGTTGTTTAGAAAGCTGTCGCGGGAATGGTTTTCCATCCACTTCGCCAACCCAAAAATTGAGGCCGAGGATACCCATGGGGCCGTAAGGCAATTGGACCGTTCCCTCGGCCGCGGCGTGCACTGGCCAGTCGCGGCGCCCGCTCCACTAAAAGCTGCTGTAATCTTTCGCCAGACGGTTGACATTCCATTTTTTCCAGCGCCGACCTCACTGGAGAGGTACAGCCAATCAGAAAACCAACCACTGAGCCGCGAGACAGCCAAACTCTTTCAGCCTTGCTGCAGACTGCACCAGAAGTATCATCGCGACATCCCCATACCCACTTGCAGCATCTCACGAGTCCGCCCCCGCCTTGTCATCAACCGCCCATCATGTCGACCGACCCCAAGATTCAGTGCGTTCTCCCTGTCCTTTTGTGGGAATCTAACGAGACGCTAACCTTGCAATCCAGGGAGCTTCTCACCAAGCCTCGCAACGAGCTCACCGAGTACGAGATCGCCCAGCTTGAGGAGCACGAGTTCAGCGCCGGACCCCTCTCGATCCTTCAGACCGCCGTCCGCAGCCATACTCAGGTCCTCATCTCCATCCGCAACAACCGCAAGCTGCTCGCGCGTGTCAAGGCTTTCGACAGACATTGCAATATGGTTCTCGAGAACGTAAAGGTGCGTGGCATACGGACCCCTCTGACATGGAGAGATCAGTCGCTGATATTTGGACATTAGGAAATGTGGACAGAGACGCCGCGTCTCGCCAACGGCAAGAAGGGACGTCCCGTCAACAAGGACCGCTTCATCAGCAAAATGTCAGTCTCATTCCCCATCCCACTCCGCCCGGAGACGAGCCAACGACGCGTCGAGCTCTTCTCCACCACGAGAAACAAGTACAGAAAGCTAAGTACATATTGCAGGTTCCTCCGCGGCGACAGCGTCATCTTGGTTCTCCTCAGCTGAAGGAGTTGTATATCTACGAACGAGTCAAGAATGTTAGTGTCGGTAATGTACGATCATGCCACGCGAGAAGTACCCTTTCCGCGACGCGTAATCAAGGACACAGACTTATAGGGTCTTGATGCCCTACCAGAAGCGCAAAAGCTCAAAACTAAAGCGAACCGAGATGCCAGACGGAGCTGTTTCCATGGGATGTTGCGTCGCCTCGTGAAATGAGAGCGACAGGCCAGTCAACGACAGCTGAGACGTGCGTCAAAAAAATACCCACGGTAGAGTGGTTTCTTTCTTAACAACGGGAACAGATTTCGGCGTTTGAAGAGGCAAATAGGATCATTGTGTGTGTTTTTTCCCTCAGTCCGTCGGTGCTACTTTGAACGTACATATTCTCCGACTGTGCAGTTTGCCCGCTTTCCTTCGAGATGTGCATCCATCCACTCCATTCCACCCCTTAAATCACATTTTTTCCGTCCCAATAACCCAGGAAAATCAAATAAACATATCTTCAACACGGGATATCAATTATGCGCAAAAATGTCCCCTTCGCATCTTCATAGCTTCTCCCAGCCCTCGTCCCCCTCGCCCGTCAGACCGAGGAAGAAGCAGCTGAGGCCCCATGCACCGGGGTCTGGCACCTCCTGGAAGCCTGAGCCTCCAACGTAAACGGTCCGGCCGAGGCTGGCCTTCATGCCTTTGGTCTTCTCGGCCCCTGCGCGCGCAGCCTCGGCCGCCTTCTTGATGTCGCCCGTCTGGCCCAGCGTCTCGACGAAGGGGTACAGCGCGTCGACAAGGGTGCGATCGCCGGGACGGGCAGGCGTGTAGCGCGACATGGCGTCGCTACTCTGCCTGAGGGCCGCTGCCCAGGTCTTGGCGTCGGCGGTGCCGGGCGCGAGCGTGCGCAGGGCGCCGACGAGGGCGTTGAGGAAGATGGCGTAGAGAGCACCCGAGGTGCCGTCCATCGTGTTCTCGACGACAGGAACGGCCGAAGCGAGGTCGACGACGGCGTCGCCGGTGAGGGGCTTCTCGGAGATGTGGTTGAGAATTGCTGGAAGTGTCATTGTCAGCTCAGTGTGATGCAATGTGTTTTATGGTATGAATCATCATGACTTACCCTCAGCTCCTCTCTTCAGACCAATACCGCAGTCGCCGTCGCCAACGATGGTGTCGTACTTGGTCACCTCAGGCTCGGCAGCGATGATGCGGTTGAGGGCGTTGGTGATGGTCTTGGTGGCAGAAGCCGCATCATACTTGAGATCGCTCGGCTTCACAGACTGTCCAGCATCTGCGGCGTCTTCCCTCGTAGCGGTGTTCTTGGTCTCCCAAGTCTCCTTCAGAATTGGGGAAGACCAGCCAGTCGCCTCAGTCGGGGCATCCAACAGCTGGATCATGCTAGGGCCGCCGATGTCAGTGTTGACGACGTTCAGCAGAGTAATACTGAAGCCCAGGCCATTCAGAGAAGTCATGTAAGTCCCGCTCAGGATGCGCACCGGGCGAATGCCGTAGCTGCTGTCAAGCTGCGCGGCGACCTCGGCCGTGATACCGCCCAGCTCCAGAGCACTCACTCCGCCGAGGTTGTTAATCAGCAACACGACCTCGTTCGAGTTAACGTTCAAGAAAGCCCGGTCCTTGTCACTCTGATCCAAAAGCTGCGCAAGCATCTTAGCCACCAAGCCTGGTAGGTCCGCCTTCTCCCGACCAGAGCCAGGCTCGTTGTGAATACCCATGCCCAGCTCCGCCTCGCCGAGCTGCAGCGCGCCCTCATCCTTCTCGCTCGGAATCGCGCGGCCGGGCACGTGAACATGCTCCAAGCTGGCGCCGACGCTGACGAGGTTCTCCGCCGTCAGGCGCGCGACCTTTGCGACCTCGGTGAGCGGACGTCCCTGCGCCGCCAGCGCGCCGGCGATCTTGTGCACGAGGACAGTGCCCGCGATGCCTCTGCGACCGACCTTGCCGGCCTTGGCGCGACCGACGCCGACATCGTCACCGACAACGACCATCTCAACGTCGGTGCCGGCGGCGCGGGCCTTCTCGACGGCCATGCCGAAGTTGAGCACGTCGCCCGTATAGTTCATGACGGTGACCAGGACGCCCCTGGAGGCGTCGACGCGGGAGGTGATTGCGGTGCGGATCTGTTCGGCGCTGGGGCTGGCGAAGATGGTGCCCGCGACGGCGGCGGAGAGCAGGCCCTGGCCGACCATGGCGGAGAAGGAGGGCTCGTGACCGGAGCCGCCGCCGCTCAGGACCGAGACTTGGGGTTTGGCGTTGGCATTGTCGGTCGGTCTGCGGTAGATGATCTTGTTGGCCTTGTCGAGGGCGAGACTCGGGTTCGTCAGGGTTAGGCTGTGGAGGGCCGAGTTCACCAGTTTGGTGGGATCGTTGATGAAATGCTTAGCTGACATTTTTGACAGTCTTTTTTGTTAGCTTGAACGAGTCCGAGCCCCGTCAGAGTGGGGATGAGTGAGGTCAGAAGATGATGTGTATTAATCGAAACTCTTCCGAGAAAGATTGTGTGAAAGCTGAGCCGATGGAAAGTCGAAAGACCAGAACACAGTTGCAAGCTGAAAAATGAGGGGAGATGAGAATCTACAAGAATATCATGAAGCACCGGGAAGAACCCGACTCTATGTAAGTCGGGTGTTGGCCCCCGAGGAGAGGAGAAGCGCTCGGGGTGGGACGTCATGGCATGGCCACCGTCCCGCGGGGTTGTTAGGTTATGGGTTACGGGCCGCGGGGAAGCTGCTTTCCCTTTTCAGAAGGTGTAAGCGTTCCGGCTTTACCCCGACCGTCCCAACGGTGATCCAATCGGGCGATTTTAAGCTCCCCTCGCGAGGGAAATGAAGAATTATCTCACGACGTTTCCTCGAGCATTGTTGCCGTATTCGAACTAAACCCGAACCGACCATTGAGGCATCTCAAGCGCACTGCGCTTGCAAAGGCCTTCATAGCCTTCATGGAAAGAAGAGCAAACCAAAATCACATCTCAATGCTAACATCACACGGGAACTGCATGCACTTGGCTGGCGAACAGAGTTTTCAAGTAAGAATAAAATATATGTATAAAGGTAGGGTATATCATGAACCCAATCCCTCAGCTGGAGGGGTTTTCATCAATTGCTGCCGCCCAGCCCGTGTCACTGCACCAGGCAAAAAACCGCTTTCAAAGCTGGTTCTACCCCTCAAAACGCCGTATCCAAATCACAGCCTAATTAGTCACGGGTGTCGGAGGCACAAAGCACCGATGTGCTCTCATCATTTCATGATGAAGAAGCACCCTCCAACGACGCTAAGAACCATAGCTGTCGTGGCAAAGCCGGCGGCAACCTTGTCCTTGGTCTCGATTGGTGGTAACGTGGGAATTTTGGGCTGCAGACTCATGCCTGCGTTCGGGTTGCCGACTGACGTTCCACCCGTGTCTGCTGTTACGGGTGCGGTCTTCACATCTGCCTTCTTGACTAGCATGTACATGGCGGCATCGAGGGCGCTCATTTGGGGCCCGACACCGACCAGATTGTCGAATTGGTCCTTGGGATTCCACTTGAAGCCGCACGCCGTACCAGGCTTGCCTTTGAACCCAGAGGCCGGGGATCCGTTGCACACCGACATAGCGAGCTCGGCGTTGGGCCTCAGAAGCCCCATGATCTTGTCGAACAACTCGGGTACCACCTGTGCCGTCCCGGCCATCCAGCGAACCAAATAACCCTTGAAAGTCTGCTGGTCAATGTCGCACAGTGTGAAAGGCTCGCATGCCTGCTCAGTGATGGCACTTTGGTTGAAGAAAAGTCCCGTTGTCTCGGTGAGGACGCCTTCGGTGCGCGTCATCCACTTTTGGTCCCGGGTGAAGTTGTACATAACAGCAGCGCCGTGCAGGAAGATTCCGGCATTGTAAGACCATTGGATCGTGTCCTTCTCCTTGCAGTTGTTGCCGTTATCGACTCCTGCTCCATCGTAGATTTTGAAGTCTGGCGTAATCAGGCCGACATCCACCTCCCAGTCCCAGATCTTCTCTGCCCAGTCGGCGTACGTCTGGTTGCCGGTGAAGCGCGCTAATCGAGCCGCAATGTTGAAGAAGCAACCGTTCGAGATGGAGTTTTTGTAGTTGAAGCCGTTGTTAAAAGTGAAGATTTGCCACCGCAGCCCACCACCACACGTCTCGGTATCCCATCGAGTAACATACTGGTTGAAAACAGCTTGAGCGAGCGCCAACCACTGGGGCTGGTCTTTGGGCGGGTTAGGGAAGTTGTTTTCCGCCGCGCTCATCGCCGCCATGGCCCAGAATCCCTGATCGTCGTTTCCCTCGCTTTTCGTCTGGTTTCTCGGCATATAGTCGGCGTCCTCGCCGGCCTGATGAAGCATGGCTTGCATTGTCACGCCATTATACGTGGAGTCCCCGGTCAAGAACCAGTAGTCGATCATTGTTCCAAACATCGCTCCAGCCTCCCACCCTGTGACTTCGTTAGTTGCAACACCGTCATGATAGGGTTAGGCGCGGTCATACAGGAATAAGGGTCTGGCAGGTTTCCTGGTACATCACCGGTGTTGTTTCCTGTGTAGAACTTCAACAACCCAAAGGCAATTGTGCTTGCACCGTCTTTGATAGACTGGTCGTTGTCGAAGTTGACTGTCACGGCAGCGGTGGCAAGCTGGCCCAGCAGAGATGCCGCGCCAGCGAGTTTGATAAACCCTCTCATGATTTGTTATGGTTATGTATTGTATGATGACCGTCCAAGGTCGTGGTCAGCGACCGAAAAGCGAAGATTGTCGAGGGCTCCGTCGTGGTTATCTTCTTCCAACCTGAGCTTCGATACAATGATGTCGTGTTTTCTCCGTCGGTGTACTCGTCCCCGTAAATATCTCATGTATACGACCGGACCAGCTGAGAAGAGAAGGCGATGATACAATAAGAGGACCAGCGTAAATGCCGAGATAAGGTCGCCTAGACTGTAGAATAAGTATCAATGAAATATGCCAAGGGCGGCGGTAAAGAACAAAGAGACTCGACCAGGAGTGAAAAAGAATGGAACAGAGGACTTGTGTATAAGACCTCGCTTCAACGAAAGAAAGGAGACGCCTCAAAAGGGAGATGGAACCAGTGAAGCCCAGATGAAGCGCACCACAGATTGTAAAAGGAAGAAGGGTGAAAAGACGCGAAGAACAAGAAAGGAAGAGAAGACATGCAGCACTCCTGCACAGCGGGTAAGGAAAGGGAAGGGAAGGGAGGAGGGCGAACGAGCGTCCACAGCCGAGTTTGGACGACGAGGTTTTCGTCCATCTCGAGACGAGCTCTGTAAAGTACCTACTGCGAAAACCCCCGTATACTCTTCCTCCTCGAGGTTTCCAGACCTGGTAGCCCTTGCATCGCGTCGCATCGCCATGAACCGCCCTCTCGACTTCCCCCTGTCCCTCGTGCCTTGTAGCCGTCCAAGTTAACAGGGACCCCGGCCCAGGAATGCAGAGCCGCCAGAAAGCTACGGGAGACTGAGAGAAAGAGGCGGTGCGGGCAGGTCTTGGGCGAGGTGAAACGGTTGCGGTTCGAACTTGGCAGCCTCTCCGTCTCAAGATTGGCTGCAGGCCCCCTGCGACGCCTGGACGTGTGACCGGATGATGGAGAAGACGAGTAAACAATCTAAGCTCGTATGCCAAGCCTTTGAACGATCTGGGTCACTGTACTTGGTGCAAAGGTCTTTTGTTCTCTACCCTAATTGACTCTTGTTTTTGAGTTGGTTTCCCATCACGAACGACACAACACAGCATTCGTATTGTAAGGATGGGTTAATGAGCGTCTGCCTCTATACTTAGAGAATACTGTAGGTTGTCATCCGACGACGAGCGATGTAAAAAAAAATTTGTTCTTCCCTTGTTGCGGAAAAAAAATACAATTTAGACACTGGACGACGCAGCATCGCTGCCGGCTAACTTCAAGATATCCGATGTCGTTCTGTCATGCTGCAGCGCGCAACACTGGACACCCCTGAAGATTCTGGCCCGTGCGGTTGTTCCACCTGGTGGGAACCGCTGCATGACTATTTTTGTTCCCTTGCCCCTGGGTCGGGATGGTCGCAGCGGGTGCTGCTCAGTCCGAATACACACCTCAGAATTCCCCCCACCACCACCGTCAAGATTTCGGTGTCGTCTGCGCCTCAGTCGACGCCGGCCACATCCTCGTGGAGATTCTCATAAGATTGCGAGCATTGCGCTATATAAAATCTCAAATATCAACGACTCCGCGCCACACGTGATCCAATTGCTGATCGACTGAGGCGAAGCTGAAAAACAATCCTGAGAGCATATGAGTGCCGCGGACCCGGGATCACGAAGGAGAGAGGGAGAGAGAGAGAGAGAGAGAGATCTGCTCGTACTTATCCGAGTCACAATCCCCGGGTTCCCATGGCGAACCTGCTGCATCAAGCTTTCGCGGCTCTTGTTGCACCAGGCTTAGTTTTATGGGTAAGCTGTTTCGATGAGTTGTTGGCGTTCATGACCTGGACGGAAAGCACCACGCAAAGACAACTCACCTGCAAAGAGCGCATCTATCTGTGCGATATCACAATATTACGCGGCAGTGTTGTATGGATCGGCAAGCTGCCCGTTCCGTCGGCGGTCCCAATCATGTCTCGCTGTTGTGGCTCCGAATACGACCCCGTGCTTCTTCCGCTGTTGTGAGAGGAACCCATGCGAACCGAACAGTATCAGTATCGGGAAGACGGGGAATGCAACCTTTGAGAGCGAACGGACTTTGAGTTTCCAGCTGGTTGCCACATATATTGAATTGAAATTAAAACATATTGTAGATTATGTGGATATTATCTTCAACGAGTGCTACGTGCTAACCCTGACTCTATCACACCATGATCTACAGCCCAGAACGCTTGACGATGTGGACATTATCTTACCTCGGCCCGCCTATCATGCGAGCGCTTTTGGATATATTGCCAGGTCTAGATTGACCTTGTCAACGGGGGTTGAGACAGTTGTAACTACCGTACATAGTAAAGACATTGCGACCGTCACGAGGTCTCGGACGGTCTATACCCGGATACACGTCTGCCCAGCGCGTGACTCTATCTCGTTCTGACCTGCGTGCGGACAGTCACGTCAGGAAATGCGTCACTGTATTCAAATAAAGCTCCACAAAAAAATATCGTCCCATTTCGTACTGACAATTAGTCTCTATGTGTCTCATAGCATCTATCGGCTTTTAGCCCGTGGTATAAGCTAATATCATGCTCGTCCGTTTCTCATTTCATTCATTCGCGCGTATAATTCATTCCCATTTTTCCCATTCACGTAGCAATTTCTTGCTTTCTTCCCTCGCCCAGAGGGAATTTTCCTGTTCCAATTTGGACAGTCGCTTGTACGTGTCCATGAACATTTTTTGCCGTTCCGTTACCTTGCTCTCCAGATAGCTCACATCGTTGCGGCGGCACGCCTTGTCAAAGACTGCTCTCATCCGGGTCGAGTACAGCTGGCACGTCGCATCCTCTAGACGCTGAGGTTTTACATAAAAGTTCCGGGCAATGGCGTTGCCATCTTTCAGTTGAGGTGCAACCACCTCGTCAAAACAGTCGCCACAAACGGTGAAATGCGGCACGTATTGCATAACATGCCAGTTCTGGTCAAAAACCGGATTATCCTTGCGGCACTCGGTGTAGACCGAAAGGCTCTCGATATCCTTGACAAGCTTGGCGACGTTGGGCGCCTGTGCCGTGGCAAGTGCGATATCAGACGTGGTCTCGAGAGCATCAAAGTACATCACGAAACGCTTCCGATCGGGGTTGAAGTGCATTGCACAAGTGCCCCTGGTCGGCTGCGCTGTTGGGTGTAGTGTAACGAAGATGCCCGTCAAGTTGGGCAACAGTCCCTCCACGATTTTAGCACATTCATGACAGACAGTGAAGTCCGGCATGGTAGTTTGGGTGTATGGATTCTTGAGCGAGTACCAGACACGAGTGACACGACGATCGCCGGGGCAGGGCTGACTACTGCTGGTGACCTTGCTAACGACGTTGGCAACCTGGTAGAACAGGCGCAAGTCTGAGTATCGATTCTTCAGTGTCAAAAGCCAGGCAATGTGATACCAGCCACACGAGCCGAAATCACATGCAATCGGCTTGTCCATGGGCCGAAAGAGCATGGGCATGAAGTCGTGACGGAACTCAGTGTTCAAAAACACACCGTTGTAGCAGTCAGGGCAAATGTTAAAGTTGTCGCATCTTGGCAGACTAAGCCAATCCGCGTAACCAACAACACCATTCTTCCGAGGACATTCTGGGAAATCAGACACCCCTCCTCGGTCTGCATCATGCGAGTATCGTCGATAGCTGCCCCTTGGTCCATCCGCCGCCAGAGCACTCGTCGCAGGGTCAAATTTCGCTGGCGGCCAGGCCTCTGTCTGAGAAACTGTCGGGGCGGGTTGCGTAACAGGTCTTCTTTCAGGCGATCTTCTCTTTTCGTTCGGACTTCGTGGTCCCGCGGGAACAGGCATTGATGGCATGAACGCTGGCATCACAATTGTGTTATTAAACGTCGATGCACGAGACCGCGAACGTGCTCTTGAGGCGGGCTCCGGCTCTCGAATGTTGAGACGGCTCGTGTTCGTCAATAGATCGTCATCCTCCGGGTAAGGGGTAGTTGTCTCTCTCACGTCTCCACTATCTCTTGGGTCCTTGACAATGGGGAATGTTTGAGAGGAGCGTGGCGGAGGAGGAAGATCGTTTGCAAAAGACTTTGTAGACGTTCGCGGAGTCGGCATAACTGCCTCAGGTGGCGCCCGGGACCTAGATCTGACAGACTGCGAGGGTTTAACTTGCTCAGGACTCAGCAGGATATCTCTGCCTTCTCTGCCCTCTTGCGTCACAAATGACCTTCTCCTGCGAGCGTTGGCTGTCCGCGGTGCGTGGGAATAATCACTGCTGCTAGAGCCACTGTCATCTCGTCGACGAGGCGAATCGCGCCCATAGGTCGGCGTACGTTTCGATCGGCGCTCGCGATCGGAATCACGATCCCGCCGCTCGTACGGTGGAGAGGGGTCTTTCTTCTCTGGTCGTTCGCCGCGTGGAGCTACTCGCTCACGCTGATAACGCGGAGACTCGTCAAGCCTGTCGAATCTGTCTCCAGACGATTGCCTGAGCTCCTTCGCAATATCCACGTTTGTTTTCGAGCGCCGAGTTGGTGGAGGGTTCGACGAAGTCTGCCTCGTATAGTGGTCGTCGAATCTTCTCTGGTCGGCGAGATTCGAGTGGCTCCTCTGAGGGCGTGGCGCACCATTTCGACTACCCTTCGAATAGTCGTAGTAGGCTTTCTCACGGCCGCCGGTCGCATGCTTGATCACCTGAGGCGAAAGTAGCGTCTCATTTGACTGTCGTTTGTCGTGTTGCGGAGCAAAATAATCGGATGGCTTTTGCTCTACGCGAGTAGCGGACTTTGTTCGGTCATGTCTCCTTGTACGAGACTCTTCCGCCCCGACATCTGTCTCGATACGAGGGAGATCTTGCCTGGTCTGCTTCTTGTCCAGCTCCGGTCGTTTGAAACGGTCCAGATCATCGGGTCGAGGCGAATGGTATCTTCCGGTGTTTGCTGTGTAATCACCGTTCACGCCAGTCTTGGTAGAACGTGAGCTGTCGGAGTAGCGTGATTTGGCATCATCAGACGAGTCCCCGTCTCCCTTTTCGCTAGATGACTTTGGCACGATGACGAACCGACGTTCGGGATTGTGTTCGTGTACTTCCATAATTATAGGGCACTGTTCAGTGTCACCCCGCGACGGGGGCTCCTCGTCGGACGCAGCCACGGCGCTGCCGTGTTCTTTAAGGAGAGAATCGTTCTCATCTTCGACGATGGGCCTGGGAGGATAGTTCCTGCGGCGGGAGGTTCTTGACGGGGCATCGAAAGTTCGAGGAACCTGAGGATCCGGGTTATAGTTGGAGCGAGTGACGATGGTGGTGTGGGGTGGAACGGCTGGAGGTTCCGAACTAGATCTGTGATTTGGGGTAAGATACTGGTTTGCGGTGTTGGGCGGGGAAGTTGAGAATCGCGCTGCTTACGGCTTGGGAGACTTGGACCTCGAGGTGATGAAATAGCCCGTTTGTAGGAGATCTTCAATATTGCGTGATTCATTCATGTTTGGTTATCTGCAAGGAGCAAGGTAAAAGTCACAGAATCTCAGGAAAATCTCGGGAGATCTGAAGGCATCGTGCGTCTCTCGACTCGGCGAGTGCGACGGTGTCGAGGTGAGATCTCTCCGTTGGCCGCTCAGCCTGGCGTGACGTTCCGTTTCTTCAACTTGGATCGGGGCGTTTGCTCAGGTGGTACTAGCGGTAATCGATGCAGCCGTCGCAGCTCAAAGCCAATGAATCGAGTCGTGAGTCGCGGTATCGAGTTGGTAGGTAAGGTCAAGGCCCGGTCAATAACGAGTAAGAGTTGAGGTGTGTTCCGACTGGCCGCGGCGAAGGGGGGGAGATCGAGGTTCAGGTATAAGCGGAGGTGGAAGACACGGCAGTCTGGGCAGACGGGCGGGCAGCTTGGGGGGGGGGTAGCGAAGCGGCAGGAAGGTCCGGCTGGTTACCTAGATCGAGGCAGGCGCGAGGTGAGATCGCTTGTGACAAGCAGGCTCGGGCAAGGTTGTATGGTGGTGTCAGGCGGAGGAGGGGGAAAGGTGGGATGTGAGAAGCGTTGAAGATGCGGCGCAGGCGCAAGTCCTTATTTGAACATGGCCGACAAGGGTTGGTTGGTGGAAGAGGAGGGGGAAGCAGGAGGTGAAGGGAGCCCAGGCACGTGTGTGTCGCTGCGGTGCCCCTCCATGATGACGGGGTTGCGGCCTTGGTACGCTGCGAAGGTAGGTAGGTGCATTCCTGGATGGCGGTACCTTGTACCCTTGTAACCAAACCCCACCGCCTGCTTGTTTTATTTTCCTGTCGTTGCGGTCTCGTTCTCCAGGGCACCACACCACCTGCTGCCCCGGGCGTTCGTTCATCTCTGTTTTCCGTCCACGGCGCTCCCCGTTGGCGTCGAGAAACACCAGCCAACACCCCGTCAGTGCTTTGTGGTCACCGAGGTGACGCTGCTCCTGAGGCAACTCTCTGATGTTGGATGCAAAGTGTAAGGCAGGGTCCCTTTCCTTAAGGTATCGTTACCTTATACGCCATGTAGAGCCAATGCTATATGCGAACTACCTTACGTTTAGTATTGTTTTCCCTCCAGTCGACAGACGAATATCTTGGCCAGCTGACATGCTTGACCAGGAAAACGGCGAGGCATCAGCATCGCCATCTCCACTTGTCGATGCCGGCAACTCGCGTACGGGACACATGTCAATGTCGGGGGACGTATGTCACTGAATCATTAACTTAATTGCTCGATATCCGGTATGATAGTGGCGACGTCTCAACACCCAGGGGGAAAAAAGAGCCCCTTCGCCATTCTTTGCGGCCTCATTAGTCGCTCTCCCCGACCTGCTGCAAAGATGGCCATGACGGTGCGTCCTGCAGATGGGATGGGGCCCGCCAAAGTCCAAGCCTCACGTTCAAGCGCTGTCGGGTCTTCGTACGCCTCTGCTCGCTGCCGCGTGAGGTGTGGTCGGTCGTCTTTCCCAGCCGGTTCTCATGTCCGGCTTGGACATTGCATATGCTAGGAACCTGTTTGGGGCAAACGTCGCTGGCCTCCTTCGCCTGGCATCCCATGTATTGTATCACAACAGCCAGCCTGAAGTATTCCACGTTGCACGGATTGCCTTGACGCGGCCTGATCCGTGCTATTCTGTCCAAACAACCGTCACCCCGTTGACTAAGAGAACCGACGACCCAGAATTGAAGGATTGACGGATACGAGGATACTAAAACACATAAAACAAGTTATTGGTCGAGGCTGAACAAGACATCGCATATAGTTAGTTACGGTGGGCTGGTGACGGCAGGAGCATGCGCCTCGCGGAGATCCCGTTTGCCCTAGGCCACACGTCCAACGACCCAGTCGTGGCAAAGGCGAGGCTTAGTCGCAGGCCCGGCACTGCGGCATCTCTCCAAGATTCCTCGGCCTGCAGGCGGGGGCCGATGTCCCCATTGCGACGCGGCGACGGTCGGAAAACATTTGGATCATCCCTTGTCTATCGACACCTCACTCGATTCAACCTCGATGCGTTGAAACGAGATCACGGCATCCGCATCTGCATCTGTCTGTCGACCTTACCATCAGCCATCAGGTCGTCGGGCCGTTGGCATTGCGCTACCATCACCACTAACCACGCGAGCGAAACATCTCATTTCGTATCCGCGGACTCTGGCCCCGATCAATAACTGAAAATATGCAACATCCCAGGCCATCTTACGTATACTCATCGAGCTTGGCGAAGACGCTGCCGCCATGCCAGACCCTGGCCACTTCACCCCACCACCTTGGGCACTCGCCCGCTCTCGATCCGCCAGCCGCCATCCATAATTGGGTCATGCACATGGCTAGCTGCCGCCGGCGGTCGACTGTTGAGTACGATTTTCTAGAACATATCTAACGCCAGTTCGTCATTCGAAGTTCCCCTCCCCTCAACACCCCTCATACAGATGATCTGCACGGTTGAAAAAGCGGTGGGAAACAATTGCAACATCTCTCACGCCACAACTACTCATGTCCATTGTGACAGGAAAGTCAGATTGTAACCCGTCAATGCAATCAGCCAGTTTTCGCTCTAGTCAATTTCGCCCAACCCAATCACGGCGGCTCGTGTGCGAAGTCAATCTCAACCTCAAAGTACCGCTTCCTGGATAGTACGCTGTTACTTCCTGTACTAGTCCTCCAAAAATTTCCTTTGGTATCACAAAATCATGCCGCCTGTCTGGTTCGATTAAGCAGTCAGGCCTGACATGTACTCTTCCGTCGCCCAAAGTTCCACAGACTTCCTCTAGCTCTTGATTCTGGATTTCTGTTGAAATGTTGATGGCGTCGGCACCTGTGCGCCAGACTTTAGCGGGACGCGCCCATTAAGATGACGCGCAGTATCCATCGAGGAGCCAGACATTGTAAGAGCGCTCGAACGTCATGGTCACATACCGTCGTCGAAAACACCCCGCCTTTGGAAACTGAGAAGCACGAGCTTTTGGCGATGCTCACAAAAGGGTTTCTGGCTAAGAAGCCAGGCTGCGTGTGCCGCGCTACCTCGACACAAGACAGGCAGCCGGGCAAAGCCTCATCTGTTTTCCGTACGGGCGAAGCCTTGGAACCCGAACTTAAGAGTGAAGAGACCCACACCGAACAAGGCGACTAAGAAGATAGCCGCGCCCTGCAGAGGATCAGATATTACTCCTCTGACCACCAGCAAACCACTGATAGCACTGAAAATGACGGGGTTGATCAGCCAAGTACTATACTCGGCGCCCTTCACTATTGGATCCCGCGTGTCTCTCTGCCGGAGGACAATGAGTCCCACCGCAGACGAGAAAAAGATCATGTACGCCGCCAGACCTGCATCATGTCAGTTTAACATTCGACGGCTGCTCGGCTCCTTACGCCTCACCAATGAAGGTGACCAGGCCGTTGAAGCTTCCTACGACGACATAGAACATCGAAAACGCGCAATTCAGCAATAGGGGAAAGCTGTTTCTCCCGTCAGCCACCGCAAAAAGGCCGCAGCCCGCCATACTCACACTGGCACGTTCCTCCGCCAACGTCGATTTTGTGTCCCTGATACGAAGGCTCTTATCGGGCCTCTGAGAAGCTTGGGCAAAGCAGAAAGCTGCTCTTCGACGTAGGCAGCCTCATCCTTCTCATGGCCGCAGTGCAGGTTGGCCAAAAATGCAGGAAAGTACCCTCTTTGGCTCGCAACGACAACCAGCTTAGCCGTGGCAAAGATATTCGAGTTCAGGGCGCCCATAGCCGAAATGGACACTATCACGCTGAAGAGAAGCCCCGCCCAGCTACCAAGAACACGATTCGCGAACTCCTGCTCTGGATTCAGTAAATGGGTCAATCACGCCGGTGTAGACGGGAATGCAAATCTTACCACTGCCACAGTAGTGCTCGTTTGCATGACGCTCATAGGTAAGCAGATGTAAAGAGCAGCGTTCATCAGCATGAAGCCACTGATTACTACGATCATGGAGCCGTTGATCACTATAGGCAGATCTCGCCTTGGATTCTTCATGTCTCCCAACACAAAACCGACCTATGGAACCTTCAGTATTGTCTCCATCGCATCCCAAGACGGGGTCAATTCTCACCATTTCCCAGCCAGCATAGCACCACAGAGCCCCAAAAGCGGCCGTCCCAAAGTTCCCCAGCCACTGCCACAGACCAACTTCACGCTGATCAGGGCGCTGCCCGAACCAGCCGTATTCAGACGACGGGACCCCTTCTCCGTGACCGAACGCCCAGACGCCGCAGCCCAGGATGATGATGGTAGCAAGCGCAGCCATCTTCAGAAACAGGAACAGGTTGGCCGCCTTCGCGCCCGCCGTAGCGCCCATGCAATTAATGAGCGTCATTATGACAATGCATCCGGCCGACACCAGCTTCGACAGCCAGGGCTCTGGAGGCTGGTTGTCCGGCACAAACGCTTCGGTGAGGTAGTCGGCGAAAATAGTAGCAATCATCGAGTTCGCCGCCGGCTTGATAATGATGCACCACACCCACGTAAATAGGAACCCGGCGAACTCGCCGTAGCATGCCCGGAGGTACTCCTGAATACCCCCATTATTTGGTATCCTCAACCCCAGCTCGATGAAAGACGCCGCGCCCGTCCATACGAGCAGCCCGCCAAAGAGCCAGGCCAGCAGGCCGTAGCCCGGCGCCGAGACGAACTGGCTGATCTGCGAGGGCAAGCTGAAGATGCCCGAGCCGATCTGTAGGCTGATAACGATGGCCAAGCCATTGACCATGGCCAGCTTCTGTGCAGTGGCGGGGTGCTCCTCGTGACGTTGGTCATCGCAGGAGGCGGCGCTAGCTGGCCGTTGGAGAAACGGCGAAGTCTCGTCGGTGCGGAGGAGGTCCGTCATTCGGAGCTAGAAGACGGTGCCCCGAGCTGAAAGTGCAGGGTGTGTGTGTGCGCTATCGTGCTTTCTGGGCCATGTGACTTACAAATAGGCCCTGTGGGAAAGCAATCGTCAAATTCTGATGGGTTATCGCGATTTACTGGTCATCGACATGTGAGCTGCCAGGAGCACTCACTGCATATATAGTCTCGGGGTAAGGAGACTCGGATGCCGACTTTGAGAAGGTCGATTGCGACAGTGTACGCGTAGCTTATTTCCCAGGTCTCCGGGGCCATTTCGGGGGGTGTTGACAGGGGTATCTTTTCATCCCTGATAGCTGCGATAACGTAGGCGATTCGCTGTGGTGGTTTTGTTGGTGGACTGGGTTGATTTGCTCCCCCTCACAAACAGACCGTGTTGAAGTGGTTGGGAAAGGCTGGACTTGGAAAACTCCAGCAACAATAAGCTTGATCTTTTGGATAGCAGGCTCAACCCCCAATAAGAAATGGTTACAACCATTCGCCCTGATGGTCTAGCGGTATGATTCTCCCTTAGGGTTATTACTGATATTCCGGCATGGGAGAGGTCCCAGGTTCGATCCCTGGTTAGGGCCCGAATGTTTTGCAAATTCGCAGCACTCTCGAGATTGGCTGTAAAGCTAAATACACCTCTCTATTACCGGTATAATAGTTGTTTTTTGCGAAGTTCTTTATTGTTATATTGAGGCATGATAACATGCATACCTAGGTATAATAACTACCCAAAAAGGACGCACGCTGATTGGCGCGTCCGACTTATATCGAGCACCCAACCAACAACACATCGAGAAGTGCTCCCGATGATTTGAGATCGTCACAATTTTACTTCTGCCGTCTCATCGGAAATAATACGACGTTCGACAGGAGAAGTTATGCTTCAACTCTCGCTCGCATGTCCTTCCCTGTACCCCGCGCCATGATTGACAAGTCTCGAACTATGCGGACCTACCTGCTTCGTCATTAATGAGGGTTATCGGCGCTTCGCACCTTCAGATGGCGAGGTCAAATGATCGCGCCACGCAGAAGGTATAAACGTCAGGCCTCTCCCCCCCACTACGCCCTACTCCTCCAAGCAAGTTAACATCATTCTCTGCGGTCCGCCCATCCGGCACTCACGCCAGTCTCTCTGAGACAACGCCGGTGGCTCTGTCAACATGAGGCGATCCCAGAGAATCCCCTGCCAACCAAGAAGGCAGCACCTCGACGCGAAGGCGAAAGTGGCACTTCGACAAACGGCCGCTCACGACCCTTTCCTCACATTCCTAAACCCCGGGTCAAGCCAGCGGACCAATGGGCATTGAACTGTCACCAGCGCACACTGAATCAAGTAGTCAGTTCACACCTCCGACCGGGACCCTCGTTCGCTGCGTGAGTTCGGACCTCACTTGCCCCGACAGGGTTGTGTCGACGTCATAAGTCGATACTGACGCTCGTTTTTCATGAATTGTCAATTTCTTTTGCCCAATAATGGGCGATGCGTGAGAAAGGAGGATGGTGGAGGGTGTAATGCGGAGATTTTTGGATTGTGTTAGTGAGAAAGGGTACAGTGGAGGGTATTTTGATACGACAAAAGCCACGGAAAAAAGATAAAAGAAGAAGAAAAAATCAGAGAAAGTGGAGTCTGTGTTGGGCTCAGTGTCTGCTGTTATGGGCTGATTGCGAAAACAAGTTTGCTGAATACTCTCGTTCCCGGCAATGATCCCTTGTCGGCGGACTCAGGTACAACGAATATAGTACTGGTTGAACAAAACGCGATAGCCCGGAGAGAAACGCGTTTGGCGGAAAATTCGATGGTTGTGGACAGGGCCGTTAATGCGTTGATGCGTCGGACCTCACGGTTGTTGTGTCTAGTATTGTTGCACGTTGTATTTACTTGGGTGGAACTATCGAGTTTGACTCCGTTCGGAATCGACTTGCGACGATATAATCAATGTGAATCATCATGACAGAATACAGAGGTTGTAGTAAGAAGCCCGTAGGAGACTGGTAAGAGAACGACGTCGGCAGGTGGATGAGCATGGTCAATGGGACGGGGGAAATCTGACCCATTCTGTTGGTTGTCTGAGTCGTTCGGAACCTGTATAAATATGCTTTTCCGAGTCCTATCCCATTCACAAGCTCAATTATTACATATGTATCTTGGTAGTCAGGTCCTGAGTCAAGAACTGTGTCTTGCACGACTTCTAAAGGGGATCCTGCGAGTTCTTTCTGGTTGCTGGTTTGTACAGAAGGAGACGATTGGAAGGCCTGAGTGTTCTTCACAGAAATCTGGCGACCCCGATGCCCTGAACAACGGCACGTGGTAGCACTTAGCATGAACCTGATGGCCACTGACCGGACTGTGGTTGGGAGACATGATGTTGGCAAAGTCTGGGGGGCGTGGGTGTTCTGATAAATGATGCAGCTTGGATGTAGGCCGGGTATTTCGGTACATCTAAATTGCTTCATAATGCTCATAACTTCTGCGCAGGGGCTACGTCTTTCTCAAACGCCGAGTTCCAGGTAGAGCGGTTGATAGGACGTAGTTGGTGGTGTTCGGCTGTGCGTTGGTGACTGTCTGCTGCCAGAAGCTTTGGCTTAGAAACGATCACGCGTGAGGGAAGTTTGTCGCGGCAGCAGTATCTCGACGTAAGCAGTCTGTTTGGTCTCCTCTGTGTGGTGTGTGGTCTTGTGTCCAAGCTGCCGAAGAACCTATTGTGTGGAGTAAGACCGCATCTTATGAAGTTGGCGATTCGACAGTAGGAGAAGTTGTTCAGTGCCAACGAAGACAGTCGCTGTTACACTTGAAAACGTGCGAAGACTTTTGGAAATCATCCATGTGGTGACTAGCAACCGGACTAATGAGAGGCCAAATCTTGAAGCGCAAATAGGTGACAACAACCAGTCCTTTGGACATAAATAGCTTCTACTTGACGCAGCCAGCCATTTCCTTATGATTTCCAAAGTCTCGGATCAGGATGCTGCGACACAGCGAGCTCGTCGCTCACAGCCCCATCGGAGGGACACCCGGGGAAGGCCGGTGCACGGGGGCCGACGTGGGGCCACCGTCCCGGAAGAAAATTGCCAGCAATGTAAGAGCACGTGACCAGAACCCAGCCCGGGCTCGAATTCGCTAACAGCCGGTACGTACCTTAGGGTCTCCGCCCACCAAACGTGCGCGAGAGAGAAAAAATCACACAGAAATTTATCGCGACCGCAGAAAGTGCCAAACTTCAACCCCGTCACTAACCCAGCAGCACAGAAGCCCACCGTTGACCCAGGTACGTTCGATTCTTCCCCCCCTCTCGTCATTTACCTTAGCAGCAAGGCGTCCCGGAAAGAGGAAATTTTGTACCCTTTTCACTCCTCTTCTTTCCACTCTTGTCCTTTTCTCAAAACTAATCAGTTCCTTTTCTCGTCGATTTTGTAGGGTCAATCAACGATCAGACACAATGGCTTCGAGACCTACCGTCACCATCATCGGCAAGGATGGCAAGTCCTCCGGCAACACCCACACCCTGCCGGCCGTCTTCCTGAGCCCTATCCGTCCCGATATCGTCCAGGAGGTTCACAAGGGCATGGCCAAGAACAAGCGCCAGCCCTACTCCGTCAGCGAGAAGGCCGGTCACCAGACCTCTGCCGAGTCTTGGGGAACTGGTCAGTCGAAATTCCACCCGTGCCGAACATTGGTAGTGCGCAGAAGCTGCTTGGAAATGGAGGGAAGGGATTGAGGCAAAGCGGAAGCGAGCGACCTCGGGCAGGAATTGGGAATCGGGAGTCGATCGTCGCTGCTGGAACGAACAAAACCTGCCCGAGAGAACGAGCCGAAAGTTTTTCACGCCCTTCGCCCTGCGACACAAGAGGATTGGGGGCACTGCCAAGAGGATCGGAAGGGAAACAGAACACCCAGTGCTGACGGAAAATCACTACAGGTCGTGCTGTTGCCCGTATCCCCCGTGTCTCCGGTGGTGGTACTCACCGTGCCGGTCAGGCCGCCTTCGGTAACATGTGCCGTTCCGGTCGCATGTTCGCTCCCACCAAGACCTGGCGCAAGTGGCACGTCAAGGTCAGCCAGGGCCAGAAGTGAGTTTTTTCTTCGTCCTGTCCCCACACCGCGGGGCGGCCAAACAACACCATGGAAGATGTACTAACATTCGAAACCTCCCAGGCGTTACGCTACCGTCTCTGCCATCGCCGCCTCCGGCGTTGCCCCTCTCCTCCAGGCTCGCGGCCACCAGATCTCCAACGTCCCCGAGGTCCCCCTGGTCGTCGACTCCGCTCTCTTCGAGAACGCCGCCGTCGCCCGCACCGCCTCCGCCGTCGCTCTCCTGAAGACCGTTGGCGCCTCCGACGACGTCGAGAAGGTCAAGGGCTCCAAGAAGCTCCGTGCCGGTAAGGGTAAGCTCCGTGGCCGCCGCCACCGCCAGCGCCGCGGTCCCCTGGTCATCTACGACCCCGAGGTCGACGGCAAGGAGCTCGTCACCGCCTTCCGCAACGTCCCTGGCGTCGAGACCTCCCCCGTCACCTCCCTCAACCTCCTCCAGCTCGCCCCCGGCGGTCACCTCGGACGCTTCATCGTCTGGACCTCTGCCGCCTTCAAGAGCCTCGACACCATCTACGGCACCACCACCACCCCTTCCGCCCTCAAGAAGGACTTCCTGCTGCCCTCCAACATCGTCAGCCAGTCCGACCTCGCCCGTATCATCAACAGCACCGAGACCCAGTCCGCTCTCCGCGAGCCCAAGGGCTACGCTCTGACCCGTCGCTCCGCGGTCCAGAAGAAGAACCCCCTCAAGAACAAGCAGGTCATGCTCCGCCTGAACCCCTACGCCTCGGTATTCGGCAAGAAGGCTGCCGAGAAGAAGTAAAAAGTCTTTTTATTTCTCTCTCGCGCGGGGTTTCTGACGACGAACGTGTTGACGGGGTGGTGGAACGGAGGTTTCTGAAACAAGGATCGGGGCTACATTTTAGCATGGTTTGTGCTTGAGGCGTAATGGCAACTAGGAAATGTTGACCTCAATTCATCAATGGACAAATGATTCCCTTGAAAAAAAGGACAAGCAAAAGTTTGGGTCTTCTCTCGCCCTAGATCGTGACGGCTCAATTCCACGTGATTATGACTTTTCTTTCTGCGTTTGTACATGTCAAGTTTACGTAGTGACCACCAGGTAGCTACCAAAAGTTATCAAAATTCTTTCTATTCGTCGTCTGCTTTCCATGGCCAAGTGACGTTGCATTGAGCCCGTTTGTGTGTATATCGAAACTAGAAACTCCTCAGGTCATCAAATTCGTTACCAAAAACACCCCCCTCTTAACATCCCATCCAGGTGCCAAGGTTTCCCAGTCCCTCAACCGGGTCAACTTGAAGAGAAACCATATCTCCAATCAACTTCTCAATCTCTTCCACCCTCTTGATCCTCCAGAACCTCTGAATCGCCTCCGCAAGCCTCTTGGAGCAGGCATCGACGTTCTCCTCCGTCTCAGCCGCGAAGCAGAGCCGGAAATACGCCCAGCCCCGCTCGGCACGGATGCCCGGCGTGGCGCTGAACATCATGCCGGGGCTGACCAGCACGCGGTACGGCTTCTGCGTCGCGAAGATCATCAGCGCCGTCGACAGCTTCTCGCCGTCGACCAGCGGCACGATCGAGCCGCCGCGCGCCATCCACAGGGGGTGTGTCTCGAAGCGCATGCGCAGCCAGATGAACATGCCGCCGCGCGGCCAGTCAAAGTCGTACAGCCGCGTCTTGCTGACAAAGCCCCACTCGGCGTTCTCGGCGCTGCGCGGCGTCGACTGCTTCAGCTGCACGGCGCCGTCGTCGAGGATCGAGGACATGCGGTTCATGCGGCGCTCGTAGACCCCGCGGAGACCCTCGAGCCAGCGCACCCAGCCGTCCATCTTCCAGCCCTCGAACGTCTGCTTCTGGCGGGAGGTGAGGGCGGCGAAGGCGGATCTCACGGCCGGGGGCTGTTCGCCCATGATCAGCTCTGCGACGGTGGACTGTACGAATCCTGAGGGTTGCTGGGTGGTGACCTCGGTGATTCTATGGACGCATGTCAGCGTGTTTGTCGTCTGATCGCTACATATGGAAGAAGCTCACCTCAGCAGACGCTCAATGATAGCCGGTTGGGCGGTGATCCATCCCAACCGACAACCTGGGGCAATGGTCTTGGAGAAGGTATCGAGACGAATGACTCTGCCATCAACGTCGATGCTGAGGAATGACGGTGTTAACGAGTCCAGGAACTGGTACCCGGAAGATTTGGCAGGCCTGGACGTCGACTGAGTAACCTCCGGTGGCGGCAGACCGCGGTGCTTCGCCTCGTCTTGGGCCGCAGACGGGTACTGCAGATACCAGTACGGGTCATCCTCGACAATGATGACATCGTACTTGCTGCAAATCTCATAAATCTTCTTCCGGCGCTCGACGGGCAGAACACCACTGGTCGGGTTATGTCCCATGCTAAACCACACGCTCATTAGCACAAACACATCCACACACACACACCCTCCCTGTCTTGGTCAAGAAAAATAACTCACGTAACAGTATACATGAAATGCGGCCTCCGCCCGTTCGCCTCATCCCACCTCGCCAATACCTCATCCAACCCACCCGGGCCGTACGCAATCATGCCGACCTCGTCCATCTCCACCGGCGCGACCTGCACGCCGCGCGGCAGCGCCTGCGTCAGGACCTGGCTGTACACGAAGACCTCACACAGCATGGCCTGGCGGTCTCTCGCGTCGTTCTTGGCCGGGCTCCAGGGGTTCGTCAGCAGCTCCAGCGTCTTGGAGAAGCCGTCCGTCGACCCGCAGCTGAGGATCACCTCGGGCCCGCCGAGGTACGGCACGTTGGGGTGCAGGTGCTCCCGCGTGAACTGCCGCACGAAGGACCGCAGCGGCGGGTATCCCTCGGCGGTGCCGTACTGCAGCGCCGTGGCGACGTCGATGCGCCGGAGGGGGTCGCGTTCGGCGTCGGTGCCGGGGACGGTGACGTGCCGCGCCGCTTTGACGTCTTTTTCGGCGTTTTTATGGTAGACATTCTTGTTGCCGCTCCGGATATCCGGCAGGCCGTTGTGTGCGCTGGGGGTGGTGGCGGTAGTGGTTGGGTCGGGGATCGGGGATGGTTCCCAGCGCTCGGGCTTCGCGGCCTGAGCTTCGAGGGTGTCGAACGGGAACAAGCTCGAATGTGGCAGGCCTGATTATGGAAATCCCGATTGGTTAGCGACTCATGTTCCTGGGGTTCATATTCCGTAATTGGTTCTTGGAATTTTGGACGAGGGATTGGCGGCGGCGCAGAGCACGCAACGTAAGGTGTGTATTACGGCATGTATTGCGGCATTCCTTCCCGCACTTGCACCACATGTTGATTCCGATCGATGCCATGCAACCAGCGAGACCTCGACGCCTCAATTGAATACTTGACAAGAAGAGCAAATTGTTCATTCACATAGACTTGACAAACACTCACCTCCAGCAAGCTGCCCAATCCCCGGAATCTGGAAATACTTGTAATACTCCTTCATCTTGCTGGGCTCTCTCTGTTTAGTGATCTCGGAGTAGTGGTGCTCCAGGTTGAGAGGAGGACTCTTGTCCACTGCTGCGGCAGACCGCTTTGGCGGTGGCGGCGGACGATAAGGCCTGAACGGTAGGGTTGTCGTCGGTTGCATCGGCGGCATTTGGGGTGATGAGTTGATCGCGTGTTCCCCGATAGGAAGGGCCGGCCGTCTTTGCTTCGTTTACGCAGGCCAAGGATGAGACCCTAGACAGCTTTCAAGATTCTCACGACACGAAGAGAACGCGAGTCGATCCAGAGATGAGAAGGGGGAGTAGGGAAAAGAGGAACAGATACCAAAAACGAAAGAGAGCAGAGAAGAGTCCCATCCGGCCCCCAGTCGAACCCCGGGATTACAAATCGTCATCCATCTCGAGAACAGGGTGCCCCGATAAGGAAGCTTGAGCTTGGGCTCCGCCGAGTGGCCGTTGATAAGGGCGTTCAGCGTTTTGACCGGGGTTGTGGTGGGCAACTGGTTTGTACGGCGACAGGGATCTCGGCTGTGGGAGCCAAATCCCTGGTGTTGGGGCCAGTCT
The DNA here is from genome assembly GCA_026260285.1 of Colletotrichum sansevieriae. Classification (NCBI taxonomy): domain Eukaryota; kingdom Fungi; phylum Ascomycota; class Sordariomycetes; order Glomerellales; family Glomerellaceae; genus Colletotrichum; species Colletotrichum sansevieriae. The sequence goes on from JAOQIF010000036.1 coordinate 92,585, forward strand.
GCATCACCGACTTGGCCTCTCGATCTGACTGGCCAGATGGACCTTACTTTGGGTGTCCCCGGAAGGCTCAACTAAGGTTCAGATCATCCAAATCTCAAAGCGCTTAACACGTTGCCTATGAGGTTTCAGAGGTCAATTTGTCCTTGAGTCAGGCTTAACTAACGAACAATCTGATTAAAGGAAGCAGTTTATGCCCCAATAAGACTCTGGTGATGTGACCTGTAGGTAGGCCGTACAAATACATGAGGGAATCGTCGTCTAAACTTCATGTTCCCGATTCCCGTACGTCAGAAAGAAAAGAACTGGATGCCATTCACCTTGCATCCTAGAACGCCATGCTCAAATTGTACAGAAAAACAAAACTGACAGAATCATCATCCGCCAACCTTTTCCACCATCAGTTCTCTCTTTTCATGTCAATTGCCACTCTACAGGTAGGGCATCCAGAGTGCGTCACACTGAGCCAAGTTCATGGGGTTAACGGCCTTTGCGACAAGGTCGATAACCGTTTGGTTGGCAGGCAAGTTGCCGACGGGACTTTGAGCCAAGCTGACTGCTCGCTTGACCACCGAGTCGCTGTTCACCTGGACGGACTCGCGGAGCTGGTTCTCCGTCATCTGAACAGTCCGGTGCGAGCTCGTAAACCAGAAAATCATCTCGTCACGCACGAAGAGGGTGAGAGCGTGCTCCAGCTCATACTCGGGCTCTGTGAGGCAGCGGGCGATTGCCATCAGGGCGCAGCTAAAAATACCCTCCGTTGCAAGCGGTCCCATGAGCGTCTGGAGGTTGGGTGTCAGACGGAAGGGGACCGGCTCAGGGTTATGGAAGAACGGCTTGGCGGCGCTCATGTACGCCATGAGTTCAGAGCCCCAGATGTTGCCGGATCCGCGGGCAATGTTGATCTTTTGCGGGTATCGATTGTGCATGTACAGAATGTAGGTCATAAATGTGAGGGCGGCGAGCTGGTAGGAGAATTGCCGGCGGAACAGCCAAAATTCTGTGAAGTCGGGGAAAGCCTTTTGGAAGTACTCCAAGGCCAAGTTGTGAGGAACCCACTTTTCTTGGATAGCGTTAAATACCTCGAGTCGTGCGGTGGCGCTTTGCTCGGCGTGCTTGGAGTTCTTGGTATCGAGAACACCGCGAAGCTTCTCCATGGTGAAGAGAACAGGATCGTCCTTGGACATGCCGTGGCGGCGACAATGGTCTTCGTACACGCTCTGGAGGGTGATGTACGAGGTATCCTCCTGAACGATACGAATGTGAGGCGCCAGAGGAACCATCAAAGGTAGGGTAAATTGGAGGTCGCGGCGACGGCTCTCCTTTCTTCTGCCAAGGGTCTGGTTTAACTGTCGGAAGAGCTGCAGTATACGCTCTTCGCGGCGGCAATGCCTAGCTGCCGGGTGCTGAACGGCCCAGGAGTGGACGCTTCCGTCGTGGCCGCGCATTTGGATGCGACGGTAAGAAGCGCTGATTGATCTCACCAAGTCAACGTTGGGCAAAAATCGTTCGATACGGATGAAGTCCTGGTTCTTATCCTTATGCTGCAGGTATTGCCCAGGAATCTCGACGTCGTCGAATCTCTGGTAGCGGAACTCTGAGAGGTGCGGCGAGAATTGCTCCAGAGAGACGCGGGTGGTCCTACGGTCCAGCTTCTCCTCGAACTTGTTACGCCAACGGCGAAGCTTGTGGATGTACTCGTACATCGTCGGCTTGACTTCCACAAAGTCCGATTCGAATGACTTCTTGATGTGAGGGGGAAGAATTGTTTCGGCGAAGCGGGTGATGTTGGTCTCCGTGGCGGAAGGCAACTTGACGTCCTTGGCAAAAGAAGAAGGCATGCGGCTGACGTACGCCAGCGCATCGTTGAGAAGTGCGACGATGAGTCTGTAGGCGTCCTCGTCGGGCGGACACTTGAAGTGCTTCTGGATTTGGTCCACCATAGTCTCCATCGACAGTGCCAGCAGGGGGAAGGCTGTTTTCAAGGCGCTCATAATCTCCTCGGTGAGTTCCCAGGGAGGCTTCTTCTGGCCGGCGCCTGATTGCTGGTCGGTCTGACCATTGGTGCTGTTGCTTTGAGCGGCAGGAGTTCCGTTGGCGTCGTTGCCCTCGGTCTTGACGGCTGCATTTGCATCTCCCCCACTGGCAGTACCGGGTCTCGAGCCAGAGGCGTCAGACTTACCGACGCCGTCTTGCTTGGCTTGTTGAGGTGATGCGCTCGGCTTGCCGTTGGACACCGTCGTTTGAGCGCGCTGGCGCGCCTTCTCCTTGGCCTCCTGGTTCTTCTTGATTACCAGCATGTCTTCTCTGTTGGTACGGAGCTGGAAGTACAAGGCCTGAGGGTATGATCTGGCGATCTTAACGAGAATCTGGTGTACCCTGGGAGCCTCCTTGTGACCGAGACCAGTGAGAAGTTGGGGAATGAATGTGATCCAGTACCAGACAGGAGTCTCGCCCTTGAAGTCGTCAAAGCCAGCAGCAATGGAACCGTTGGCATCGTCGAGACTCAGAAGCCACAAGATACGAGCAATAAGCTTGCGCGACTTGGCGTTCTTGTAGCTTCCGGCAGCTTGCAGGTAGGACGTGAGAGCCTGTCGGGCAGAGTTTATGTCCGACGGGTCCTCCTTGTATTTGCGTTCGTTGAAGTAACCCCACTCAGCCCAGGCCTTGGCTGCGGTGATATCGAAATACAAGGCTGTGCCATAAGCAGAGTCGGCCTCTTCCTTCTGCTTGAGCTTCTCGAGGAACATGCCCTTGAGGGTGTAGAACTCAGCTTTCTGCGGCGGGTTGAAATAGTTGAGATTCGTGTTATTGATGACGTCCAACCCGCTGGTAAGCTCTTCGGGGTTCTCGTAGTGACACTTGGCTTGCTCTCTCAGTTTCAGGAAGGCTTCCTGGATCTCGATGTTGGGAAGCGTGTAAATTCTGCTCAACTGAGTGATGCAAACCTCCGGCAGGCTGTGCTTACGAGCAACATGGGCGAAGCGGTTGATGATCCAAGCCGTCTCGTGGTAACCGCGATACGCGAATGACGCACCGCTCGCGTTTTGACCCTGATTCGCAGGTAGCAGACCCAGGTAAGTATTGTTAATAAGACCAAAGATGTGCTGCCGCCAAGTGACGAGGTCTTGCCAGGCCGTGATATCGTCCCAGACGTTTGGCAGACGATCACGCCAAGCCCCGAGCAATAGCTTGAGTTCGCCAGACTTGACATCGAGATTGCCCTGGTTGGTGCTCGCCAGACTGTTGCAAATGACACTGGCATCGTGCAACTCGACCAGCTGCTGGAAGTTCTGGAGCAGCGGAATGTGTGCTTTGGTGAGTCGCTTCGGCAACTGGTGCCATTTCCGGATCGACAGCTGAATGGCCTCGTCGCACGACTTGGCGAATTCCTGGGCGTTCTCCTGCTTGTTGTAATATTTCAGGAGTGACATAAACGCCTGGAAGAAAGCGCGACGAGGGGTAGGAGCATCCATGACGCCCTTGATCAAGTTGTCCAAAGCCTCCCGATGCTCTGGGTTCTGCCACATCTCAGTGTTGTTTCTCCAGGCGCACTCCAGAAGCAAGTCTTGGAAGTTCTCGTGTTTCGCGAAGTCTTGAAGAATCTCCCACTGTTGCAGCTTTTGGGCGCACAGGACCCAGTGGTCTTCCCAGAGGACGTACTCGCCTTGAGAGAAGGGGATAACGCCAGTTCGAGCTTTGATCTGAGCAGCCTCGTACATTTTTTGAGCCTTGTCCCACATGCCGTTTTGTTCATAAGACAGAGCGGCGTTGGTCTCAACGAATTGGCAACGCCTGCGCCAGGTGCCATAGAACAGATCATCTTCTTGCAAAGAAGCGTATAACTCCACAAGGGCGTCCAGGTTGCTCTCTCTGACGACAGCGGACTCGATCTCGGGCTTGATTGCGGCGTTCTCGAGCTGGACGAGCGCAGTGTACCAAGCGTCGTACGTCTTCGCTTCATACTTGAGAACGTGCGGTGGTATTTTGCAGTCAGGCCAGGCCTTGGCGGCACCTTCAAGCAGGGACTGAACGACATTCGGACGCTTATCGATCTGGCGACTGTGGTAGTCCTTGGTAAGGAGCGCAACCATACCGCGCTCGAGATCGGTGCGTTCTTCCTTCAAAGTTGCAGACCAGTATATGGGAAACAAGGCAGTCCACAACTGATGAGCCAGGGTCGAATCGACGTGTTGGAGTTGGGTCAAGGGCTCGATGAGATCGCGGACTTTGACATCCCCGAGCTCACTCATGAAGCGGCGGTGAGTGGCCATCAGCGTGTCGTACTTGTCGTCCGCCATGCTGGCAGGCTCCCGGGTGTCCTTTGCGTGAATAGAAAAAAGTGCGTTAAGGGATAGTGTCCTGAAATCCTCATGGTGAAGTTGGATGCTGTTGTTCAGCTCCACTGCGCCGAGAAGAAGGTGCGATGCTTGGGCCAGCCAGTAGCTTTCGCCCAAGGTGTCCCAGTTCTGAGAGGTGAGGACGTAGGCCAGTCGGGCGCTAGCAGTTTTGGAGAGACTCTTGTCGAAGATGGCCATAAATCGGTTGCGCATGTCGACGTCCTGGGCGCGAGTACCGATCAGGAAAGCATGCTCCATCCGAACCGTCAACTCGGTTCTTGTGATTTTTGGGTCGTCGTAAATACTAATAACCAGCTCCAAGAACTTGGTCAACATGGTGGGGTCTTGCCGGTGCTCGAAGGAAAGCATCTTGTGAAGTACAGCAGTCTTTTCCTTCAAAGTGGGCCAGGTGCCTTCAGAACGGAAAACCCAGCCTTCCACCATTTTGAGAATCTCTTCGCACAGAGGATTATGCATGGACTTCTCGACGAGTGTTGCCAGAACACTGAGGAACGGGCGTCTGTTGTCTCCCAAGACTTCCATTCTCAAAGCGACGACTTTAATCGCCTTGAGCATGAGGGCAGTGGAAACCTCGAGGTCGTAGCTCGACATCTCTCCGGTTGGCGCATTGGGATCCTGGGCTCGAGGGGGTTGACCAGGTTGATGATTGGCAACGGCTGTGTAATGCTGGACATGCTCACGTGCGAGCTTGCTTTGGAGAGCCTTCATCAAGACAGGAATATGCTGGTCAATGACAGTCGGCTTACGGTTGCCAAGAGACCAAAGAATGTTGACACCAGATCCGTAGTTGCCGGCAGCCATGGCCTCACCAGCGATCGTTGAAAGAGACTGGATAATCTCGGATTTCTCGGACTCGGTTTCACCCTCTGCATCTGCGTCATCCATGGGGACATCCTCGGGAACCGCATCGAGAACACGTTTGATTGTGGCCCTGAGGTCACGGTCGTCGTCGTACTTCTTGTCTGCGAGGTGAAGGCAGTCCTGCAACTCGGGGTTCTCACTCTTGAGACACTTGTCCAAAACCTTCTGAATCTGAGGTATATTCTTTTGAATCCAGTCATCTGATTTGAAATTCAGGATGATGCGAACAACTTGAAGAGTGTTGATGATGTTCGTGATGAACTTCTCGTCGAATTTCTCCTTGTCACCAGGGTCCGCCGAAAGGATGTTCTGCGTTTTATCGCTAGCCAAAACGACTTCGGTGACATTGGGGAAGAGGTCGACATCCAGATCACCCCAGTACTGAGTTTGGATGAGATTGTAGAACAGAGCCATGGCCTTCTTACAAAGCTCGCCAGAGGCAGGCGGCATGGCTGGACCATGTGTGGCGGCTGTATCTCTAGCCCGCGTAGAAGGAAGCTGGTAGCGCTCGTTGAGTTGGGCAATAAACTCGACGAGATACTTCACCATTCTTTGCCGGGCCTGCGGCGGAATGACATACTCCGGTCTGTCAGGGTTGGCTTGCCTGGCAGACGGAGGCGAAGACGTGGGTTGGTCGCTGTCGAGCTTTCGCTTCTTGGATTGCGGCGACTCAGACAGGGAACGCGATACGGCATCTCCCTTGCCCTCAACACGTCTCTGCTCCCAGAGCCAAATCAACCACATCATGTTCAGGGCGAGCTTCTTAGACTCGTTTGACGGGTTGGGTGGAGCGGCGACCTTCCTCAAGGATTGGATGATGAGCATTGCGTACTTATCCCTAGTTTCATAGAACAACTCAGGGTGTTTGACAAGGAAGTGGAAAATGCTCGTCATCTGCTGCACGTTCTGGCCTTCGTCGGCAAGGATCTTTCGAGGCGCCAACGCCCATCCAACGGCATTTCTGTCGTTAGCTCCTTGGCTACCAAGGCGCTTTGGCAAGACAGGGGCAATCAACTCCAGGGCTTGAGTAACCAGGGCCCTCCCCTCGTTTTGGTTCGTCCGCAGCAAAGAAAGGTACACCTGGGTCACAATCTTGACGGGTGTCTCGTACAGCGCGATGAAATAACCGATGACAACGTATGCAGCGTGCTTGTTGATGACGTCGTCAAGTCGGATGAATGTCCAGCAACTCTTGATGATGTCTTTCCTCGCCTCCTGGAAGATATGGGAATGGTATTTGACCAGCATGGCGGACAACTGGAGAACCTCGAACTTGGTGTGGTCGATGCCAGGCTGCGCAAAGTCGTCGTGATCGTGACTCGTATCCTGATGCGTCTTCCAAATCTTAGCGGTGATCGCGTCAATAACCGTCTTGTCCATGAATCGACCCTTTGCTTGAGGCGATTGGTTCCAATGCCGCTGAACATCCATGGCAACGATAGGGTTGATGATATAATGAAGCAAGAAGCATTTCATCTTCTGGGAGACGTTCTTGGCAGGGTACACCTCGAGGCACTTCAGGACGGTTGCCTTCCAGAAATCCACCGAATCGCTGCAAATGATGCTCTTGTAGATATAGGCGATCAGAGGCTGCGAGGCGCGGAAATCGTCCGTCGTCACAGAATCCACCAAACTGAAGAGGGGCTCGAGGTCTCGGGGGTTGCGCTCCAAGGACTTGATGAAGATCGTCATCAACTGCTCGGAAGCTTGGCAAGCGGGAAGTCTGAGATTAGGCGAGAGGGTATGCGCTCGCATCTGCTTCTCCAGCTCTTTGCCGACCTGCTTCAACCAGTTCAAGTGCTCCTTCTTCTCCAACCAGGAGTCTGACCCGGGAGATAGAGTCAGAGAATAGAGAATGTGGATGGCGTTGACAACAGCGACAAACTTGGTGTCTTTGTTTTGTTGAATAGCGTTGTTGCAGAAGTCGATCAGGGCCTGTACGTTGCCAGACACCGTCTCTCGCAAGGGGGAGCTGTCTGGGTGGCGGATAACTTGAGAAAGGAATCGCCCGTACTTGAGATCCTCAAGCTTTGGCAGAAGGAAATTCCATACCTCGTTGGGATATCGGTTGATGAACTTGTACAGAGGCGCCCGGAAGGGACTCTCGTGGGTGCGGCGCAGCTTCTCTTCGAGTTCCAGGGATAGGTCAATGAGTCTTTGCTTGAAGCCCTCCGCCTGAGGAGGAAGAAGGTGAAAGATGTTGAAGACGGCGGCGATAATCTTCATCTGCTGATTCTGCTCAAAGAAAGTGAAGGCGAGTGGCTGGAGTACTTCTGGCGACGCAAGGACCTTGACATGGTCGAGCAGGCGAGCGCCAATCTCAACCTTGAAGTAAGTCGTGAGAAGCTTCAGAAGTCGGCCTAGGTTATCGAGTCCGTGTGTGGTAAGCTTCTTAGCATCCTGCAGACTGGCGAGGACTGGCCGAAGTCCACCCTGAAGTAGATCCTTGGGCAGCTTCTGGTGGGCCTCTAGTGTGTTCTTCAAAGCGCTGTTGGCAGCATCGATGGTAGCCTTCGAGTCGGAGTACAAGCACTTAAAGAAGACCGAGACGATCTTGGAACGCGTGGGGTGACTGCCCTGTTTGAGAGGGGCAAACTCTTCGAAGCTGGTGGCGGTGCTGAGAATGTTGATGCATGCAACACGAAGGTTGACAATGTACTCATGTGTCCTGAATTCTCCAGGCTTATTCGCGAGAGAATCATCAGTTGCGTCGGCCAGGGCTAGTGACTCCATAAGCAGCCTGGTCAAATTCTCATCGAAAGTCACCCACTCCTTCCTCAAGGTCAGATGATATGTCATCGCATCAATATAACCAATCTGGATAGGGAATGGCAAAGCGCGGAGCGGCTTGGAGTAGATCGGCTGCAGGAAGCGTTCCTTGTAAGGCTCGATCAACTCCCACACAGCGCAGTCAGCTGCCTTGGCGATGAGCTCCAAAGATCGCTTTGCAGTCCCTCGAACATGGCGGTTCATGTGTGCAAGCTCAGTGTTGAACTGCATACAGATCTGGGCGAGTCTAGATCTTTGCGGCGGCTGACCGGGGCCTGGGGTTGGTGGGAGGGCATCCTCCTTCTTAATGTTCTTCGTAATCCTTTGCAAGAGTGTCTCCAATGTGACCTGAGCAGATCTTCTAGTCTTCTCGGGCAGATCCTGTGGCATGTCCTTGATGACGTACATGAGAGCTCTGATGAACTCGGTCTGCTTGCTCAAAATCCACTGGTCGCCAAGGTCCAGTTCGGTCAACAAGAAATTGATGCCCAGAGAGCCACCGGTCTTGGTGAACCATTCCTCTTCATAGCAGCCGTGACAGAATGTCGAGCTGAGATGGCTGAAGAATGCTACTCTCGCCACGTGCTGTTCGGAACCCAAGATTGTAGCAGCAGAATCGTATACCTCCCGAATTGCACGCTGCGCAGACTCTCGCACTTCTGGATGATCCGAAGCCAACGATTCCACAATGGCGTCGGAGAATACCCGGGTGTCAATGAATAATGGGCCCTCTCCTGCGTTGGGGTTGAAAGGACTAAGTATTCGCTTCATCTCCACCAGAGTGCGGCCCACCTCAATGATGGTGAAGTGTTTGCAGATGTTCATGAGGAACACGTTTGCTTCCTCCTTGAACTCGGGCAGAGATTCCGCGAACATGACCGCCTTCAGCAAGCGGCGGAGCAGATCGTCTTGCTCGTCCTTCTTCGGGATTGATCTGTCCCTGTCAGAGGTCTCGAAGGCGGAAAAGTCGAAATCAATCTTCTTCTGCAGCAGGTCTTGGACTTGTAGGCGCAGAAGTCTGGGCAGATCGTCTGGCAAGCTCTCGAAACCAATGCGCAATTTGATTTGGGACTTGATAAAGTGGAATGACTGCTTCTTGTAGTATCCTTCGTATTGGCGAGACTGGGTGGCCTTGCCGCCCTTCGGCTGTTCCATCAACTTGCGGATAGCGAAGTCTACACCGATCTCAGCGGGGAAAGCTCTATCTTTCTTGGAACCAATCAAGCGCAAATCGAAGCTGGTGGGGTCGTCCGCGTGGTTCTGGTAAGTCAGGGGCTGCGCGTCGGTCATGAACTTCCGATTGCGTCCTCCTAGCTTGCCGAGGATACGCATCGTTGTGTGCGCGTGGAAGTGGCTGTAAGGGTGCGGCTTCAAGTGGTCGAACAACGCCGTCATTAGTTCATCGATGACAGGCGCCATGATGGGGTCGAGATAGTCAGCAGTAAGGTTATCAACGCAGAGTTCCAGTGTTCGCAGCCCCTGGCCAACGAGATCGGTGCCAGCCCGCAGCGCAACGACCAGCGGTCGCATCAAGAAGCTGAGATGAGGTAGCAGGTTACTGAGTCGTGCTGGCACAGTCAAGCACAGCTCAACATAGAGGTCCCGCTCAGCAGGCTTCCGTGCAGCCATGAGGAGGTTGTTGAGGACGTCCAGGAGCATCTCAAGCAATGGCAGAATTTGCTTGTACAAATGCTCGAACTTGCCACCACCGATGCTTCGGAACAGCGATCTGAGAAGAAGGAAGTAGTTCATCGGCTCTTCTGCCTTAGTCGACAGCTCAATAGACTTGGTGACAATTTCCACGACGTGAGGGAGCAGAACTTGCTCGTTCTGATTGGCGAACAGAGTGACTGCCATGAACGCCAACTTGAACAGTCTCAAGAGAATCGAGGACTTCTTCACATCCGCAGAACCAACCTGGTCGATCCTTTCCATCAAAAAGCGAAGGAGCATACCGCAAAAGCTAGGTGAGGTAGCTTCACTGGCGAGGAAGAACTGCGGGATATGAAGCAAGCCGGTGTGCTCGAAAATCATGTCATACAAATGGGGGATCTCTTGCTGGAAAACTTCATGGAAGGTTGCTGGGTCGATGCAGTGAAAAACGGTGGCAAAGGTCTCAAGAAGGTCTTTCTCTTCCTTGCTGCTGGAAACCATATAGAAGTTGGCCATGTACTCCACGGGAGACATGTACTGAGACTCAGTGGCTGGCTTCTCGATTTCGTAATAACGGAAGACGTACGCTCCCTCTCTGAACAGCTTCACAATGACATTGACTTCCTCCGCGGTAAATCCGTACGCCACATCTTGCCAGTGTGCAGGCGCATTCGTCAGATCGACGTTGGCATTGACGTTGCAAGTCCTCAACTGGTAGAAAGTGTTCTTCAAGCCGTTCATGAGGTTCTTGAAGAGGAACTTATTGTCGACGACGGGGTCCTGGCCTCTATCCCTGGGATTTGACGTCTTGATCGGCATGGCAGTGAAGATGTCTGTCTCGTCCCAGTCTGGTGGATGGTCTTTTTCTGCAAGATAGCTGTCCTGGGTTCCGTCAGCGGCTTGTTGGGCGTAGAGTTTCGAGAGCTTCACTGCATTAGGATACTGTCGGTTCATGGCCACGAATTTGTCGCCGATGGCGTTGAGAATCATGATCAGGTAGTGCCGCGCGTCAACCTTGTTTGGCATTTTGGCGATGCACTCAGCCATATTAAGGAGAAGCTTCGCACTCATGGTCTGGAAGCTGGTCCCGGGAAAGTTGTCCTGCAGGTTCTTGGTGTAGACTTCCACTGTTTTGCGGATTTGTTCTGGCGTGAGATTATCACGGACATGGTGGATGAGATCCGCGAGCATGCTGTAAGCCAAAGGCCTCATCGTCTCGTAAACCGTAAGTCCATCGCCGATGAGCGTTTTCTCGTCGAGGAGTTCGTCGATCTTCGGTAGAAAAATCTTGCGGAAGTTGAAGTTGATGATGTGCCTGATAGCAACAAGGAGCTCCTTACGCGCACTTGACTTCTCTCGCGGACAATCCTGAAGCAGCCGTAACACAATCTCGGGCAGGGTCGGAAGGAAGTCGGTCAGTTGTTGTGAGTATTGCCGCAACAGGTACGCCAAGAAGCTCATGGTCTTGACCTGAGCCGTAATGAACTCTCCAAAAGCAGCACGATTCTTAATCAGAGGGCTGACGCCGGTGAAAATCTGTCCCCTGGCCTTGGCATCGGCGTGGGCCTGCTTCTGTGCGCTCGCTTGAAGGCAAAGGAACCCCTTGATAAGAGGCACGAAGGCCTTGACATTGGCAGCAACTGTATTTCGGTAGACCTGGAACACGGAGACGACGATGATCGGGCACTCTGACAGAACCTTGAACGACTGCATGCCCTTCAGTAGCAGTCTGTTCTGTTGTGACGGGTCCGGCCCGAGATCTGTGACTGATGCCACGGGCGAGCCAGGTCGAGGAGATTGGAAATTCGTCTGTGAGCTTCCCGGAGTTGATGGCGCACCGGAGCTTGATGCCGTCGCGAGAGAGGTGTTATCCAATTGCTCGCGAACGACCTTCTCCATCTGTTCGAACAGCTCCTGGATGAGGCTCAGGAAGGCCTGGACCTTGCCGCCCAGGACCTTATGTTGATGTCGCATGACATCAGAGATGATTTTAACGCATAGCGTGGCATTTTCCTCGTTGTCGGTTCGCACCAGCTGCATCAGCAAGTCGACGACTTCTTCAGCGAAGGGTTCGAAGGGTTCGACGGGGTTTGGTGTCGTCGGCAATCGGTGGAGAATCTCGAGAATGCAGTTCCGAAGTTTCTTGTTTAATGTCAGCAGCCCGTCCTGTGCTGTCTTGTAAAATGGCATGATACCTGCTCCGGAGAGTTGCTCTGGAAGATGCATGGTCCTCTGAGGGTGTTGATGAAGATCGGTACCAGCTTCTTCAGGAAAGGTGCATAGATCGGACCGTTTGTGTAGTGGTCTAAGCTATCGCGCAAGGTAGTCGCCGCTTCTACCTTCACTCTAGCATCTGTTTGGTTCTTGTGTCAGTAGAAATGCTGACGGAGGTGATGCGCTTCGCCCGCGGTGGGGTTCAATGCCGAGATGTGACACCGCGGGCAGGTGCGACGAGAAGAGCGACGGGTTCGTACCGAGTTCGGGGGAGCTGAGCCGCTTGACGATATCATCAATAGTGGTACCAGACATTGCGGCGTCAATGGCCCCTTCGGGACGCGTGATTCGTTCCCATGCGTGTAAGGGGAGTTATCGTGTGGTCGGTCGTGTCGCGGCGAGGCTGAAAGTGTTCGTGATGCGCGCGCCGGATTTCTGGAGGGGTATCTGGTGGTGCGTAGGAAGAAGAAAATAATAAAAGTTCGCTTGAGAGAAGAAGACAAGGAATTACTCAGAGTTCGGCGTTGCCTTGAGCTGCCTGCGGGGGTACTTTGTAGTTGGGCGACCCAAAAACTGCCTTTCGTCCTCAAGGTCGCGCGGCAGCTTGACTGAATTGGATTTTACGCTCCAGGCTCGACCGAACTTCGAAATTTCCCAAAGCCGTCGCGAAGCTGGGGGGGAGCAGCCGCCAAATCATGTAGCGCTAGGGCCTGCAACAATAATGATCCGGCACATGGTATCCACTCGGAGCGCGCCCGGGCCGCGATGGCCAGTGCTTCCATATCGGCTTATCAACTCTGGGGGAGCTCCCATGCGGAGGCCGGCAATCCGGAGGTGGGCCGGGATTGCATGTCACTATTCGGCCACCTCCGGCTTGTCTAAGCTCCTTTGTTGGTTGTCTTATGCGTGCATGCTTGGATTCTTGTATGCTTCCCAGACTTCAAAAGCTGGTTTTATCAACTGAAAACCGGCAAACGACCACACATGTCACATGCAGGTTTCTGATTCATTTGTTATTTACGCAACTGCATCGAAGGCTCCGGATAACTGACGTAGGCAGCGGGTGGGTAACCCGTCAATCTTGCAGAACCGCTTTCTTCATGTCCATTTACATGATTGACTTATAAGACGCAGGTATTCCCGTCTCATATGGCAATCTCAGCCATACTTATCACAACCAAGTCACTAGCATAAGTCCAACCGTCACGACAATACAACTACGTTGCATCGTTCTATCTGGACACAGAGAAACCTTCCAAGACACAGTAGTCAAGATGAGTGGAGAGCACACGGCCTTCTTCTACGGCAAGTTTTCCATCGTGATCCTGACTGACAATAAACTGACGGATTAAATAGGCACCTTGGTCAGTGACCGGGCGTGATTGACCTGACATGTACCCGTTGAACGTGGCTAACACACTTAGCAGATGGAGCCCAAGGTCTTCTTCACAGTGACCCAGGGCAACGGCAGACCCGATCAGGCCATCAAGGACTTGTACACCTTCACTCCCGCGGTGCTGAACGATTACACCCGTCACCGCGTCATGTTCGCCGACTACCCCGGCATGATCCCCGAGGAGGGCGGCTCGGTGCTCGGCATCTACGCGACGGGCCTCACTGACGCCAACGTGTACAAGCTCGACTTCTTCGAGGGATCGGAGTACGAGAAGAAGGTCGTCACCGTCAAGATCCGCGGCGAGGACGGCAAGGAGGAGGACAAGCAGGCCACGGCTTACATCTACAAGCACCCGGAATACCTGGAGCGGGTCGAGTGGTCCTTTGAAGAGTTCCGCCGGGACAAGATGCACGTCTGGACGCGCGAGAGCTACGTCTTTGAAGGTGAGACATTGCCTTTTTAGCTTTTCAGGTTGCGTTTGGCTTTGCTTTTGCAAGGAATCCGAGGGATTGGACGAGGAAGAGTCATTTGCTGGCCAATCTTGGGACTTTTGGAGACGCCGACGCTGACAAGTTTTCATGAAATCAAAGGCTGTGACGACTATGCGGAGTTTGAGAAAATAGAACACGAAGACGCAAAGGGCCATGACGAGCAGGAGAATGCGGTCAAGCAAGCTGGTGCTTAGACAAGACAGCAGTATAACCGCCTTTGCTTTCCTGGCGGCAAACGGATTTCTCTAATGGGCTCCCAGCAGTCAGGCGGCAGCTGCAGGCCTGCGACTGGGCCATAGGGCGGTGTAAGGTGAACGACATGTCAGCGCTACCCTTACCCAGTCATTGGAGAACGGATGCCGCCAGGTCAAGCACCAAGAATGGAGAATGGTGACGCTACAGATAGATGAAACATGGGACGAGAAGTTCAGCGCAAATAGATCACGATTTTTACATTTCATGCCCGATGGCTGCCGCCAGCCTTGTTCGCGCGCCGGGCACGACTTGCGTAGCCCCTGGCCTGCGATGGTTATGTGATGTTATTGACCTTGCAGCTGTTGTCGTCGGCTCCTGGCTAGATTGGGCGCCGATGCGACCGTCCAAGGGAAGAGGGTTGCAAATCGCGGGGCTTGTGCAAGCTTGTTGAGTGGTCGTCCCAAGCTTGTTGATCTTGTTGAGTTGAGCGGCTGAAAATCATGCCATGCAAAGGAGCGAACCAAGGCGACCGAAAGGAGTCACTAGCACGACAGTAAATGCCGGCGCGTGGTGAGGGCGTGTAAAGTGCCCACTCATGAAAAATGCTGGCCCACATTCTAGCCACGCCACCGGCAAGGAATGCCGGTCGCGGCTGATTCTTCAGCGGAATTCCAGCTGAGCAAGGATAGCAGGGCAAGAGGCATCCGATGTAGTCCATATCGGTGCGTTGTGTAGAGCAGGAGGGGGGAAACTGGTTCAAGCACGGAAAACATCCATCTTGGGGAGCACGATGTACGCGTCACGAGCCACTGAGGCTCGTGTATTGATACGAGGTCTGCGATCCTGGCAGACACCACTAGCCACTACTTAGCTGTGCTCGGGATGTGGCACCTGGCAGGGGGCGGATGCGGAGGCGTCAGCTGGGAATTATTCGGATTTCCCTGTGGCTCAGAGGCGATCTTTTATGCTAAGGCGCTGAATTAAGTGGTTGCCAGGACCCCCCGAGGATATAGCTGTGGCTTCCATGGCTTTAGAACGGCGGCTGGACTGGATCGAGGAGGCAAGCTGGGGGAGTAAGCCAGGGGCGCGGACCAAGGGTAGAAGTTCGTGTCGGGGAATTCATGCTCGCGGGACAGCGTCGTTTCGTAGCCGGTACGGCGTCGGGCGGTGTCCTCTGGCGGACGATCAGTGTCGCGAGTACGAGACTCGGTTCTACCAGATCGTCTGAAGGTGAAGGAGATGTGTGTCTGCACGCACGCTCTGCGCCCCTCGGATCGCCAACCAAAACCGCGCTTGTCGAGCTGGGCCCCGAGTGCTCAATGCTCCCAGATTCCCATCGGCTGCTAGGCCTACTGCGTACGTCTGCGTCCTTCAAGGGAGGCAGCAACACAGACGTTGACAGGCCAAAATAGGACGCAGCAGAGGGATTTTTTAATCATCCTTGGACGATTAAACCGGCCTCGGGCTAGGAGCAGATGAAGATGGGCATGGAGTATGTAGGAGGCCCCGCTGCAGCTCCTCACCGGGATGCTCGCCCCGACGCCCACAAGTCTTCTCAGTCTCGTTATTTTCTCCTCGATGAGCCGCTTTTGCGAGCCCTGTGAATCCACTCGGCCGTGGAGTTCGGACCACTCCCATCCGGGCATTGGACGGTGGGAACGGGGTGGCGATCAACAAGGTCTTCTTAAGGTGACAACAGCCGGCAGAGGTCTCCCACTGC
Organism: Colletotrichum sansevieriae; assembly: GCA_026260285.1. Classification (NCBI taxonomy): domain Eukaryota; kingdom Fungi; phylum Ascomycota; class Sordariomycetes; order Glomerellales; family Glomerellaceae; genus Colletotrichum; species Colletotrichum sansevieriae. Next base: position 108,242 of record JAOQIF010000036.1, read on the forward strand.
GGTCGGGCAAAGGCCGCGAAAAGGGCTAGGGCAGGGTTCAGAATTGCGGGGGGCCTTTGGGACTCCCGGGATGGTGAATGAGGAACGTGCCAGAGTGACAGCCAGATTCCCAGGCTGCGTTGCTGGTCGCAGAAGCAAGCCGCCCCGGCCCCATCTTGTGCGGAATCAAGCCAGAGCTTTTCTCGAGAGCTGTGGCGCATCTGTCGTCGTCCCGTCACTTGTCATTCGATTGATTGATGACTGGCCAACGACAAGGTAACCCGGGGGAATAAGCGTTGACGTCTGTCACAGGTTTTCTCAGCTCGACGACGTTCCCGTTTCCATTGGCATTAGATATAAGGGGTGTCGTTGTGACGACGTGCGTGGTGGACAAAGAACAATGACTGGTCCCGGCTGTTCTGGGCTGTCGCTGAAGGAAGGGAGACGCCATGGTCGCGGGATGGGCAAGGCATGGCATGCCTCCGCTTCCCGCTTCCCGCGTGATGATGTGGTCGGTCTGAGGATTCAGGAAGGAAACAAACGGGCGAAAAAGCTTAGCTCCTTCGAGGAGAAGGAAACCATATGATGGCCGTCAATACGACAATAAGAGGTGACGACTAATAGTGAGTTGATTCGCTGTCAGCCGTTCGCAGACAGAAAGCTCAATGTCCGAAAGGGGAAGAGGCGAACTTGGGGGTCTTGAAACTGCCTCTGTTTCATATTCCTCGCTTCTGCGCGGGGGGGGGAGTCGTCTTCCAGCAGTTCCATATGTTCCAGCAGCTGCAAAACGCTCCCTAACTCCCGTCAACATCAACGCGACCCTTTCTCCCATGCAACGTATACTAGCATGTGCACCAGTCGTTCTAGGGTTGCCACAGCGATTGACGACAGCGCAAAAACCGTCTGGAGGGCTCATTTGTGGGCTAGTACTCTGTAGTAGCGAGAGGGCTCCTAGTCGTACCCAGTCGGAGGAATGGGGGCCAGTCGAACCCTTGTCAGCTGACAAGCGAGGAAAAATCCCCGTCGCGAGTCCTCCTTGCGCTGGCACCCTGCACTTGCATTTTGGCATCTCACAGCTGGTCAGCTCAACCGAATCCCCGCTCGGTCCCACCGATTCAGCGGGGAGCCAGATGGTCCAGAGGCAAGGGCATGGTTGCAGTGCCAGGGGAACGCTGGCCTGTGTGCCTGTACAGCGACATGTGAGGTCTCGGCACTCGCAGAGAAGCAGAGAATGACAGGCAAATATTCAAGCCAGCGCATCCAATGAGTGGTTGTCGCGAATCCGCTCGTCGTTCCTTTTCTTCATGTCGTCGGTGGAGAGAGAGAGAGAGAGGAGTCAGGACCGTTGATCTCTCGAAAACGAATCATCCATCTGCGCCGCCGCCGACATGGACCGAACTCCGGCATGCACGACGTTGAAGTCCCCCACTATCAGCCTGGTGGTGGACCGCAATGTACACTGCCACAACGGTTTGCCCGGGGCTTGACTTATGATCTGTTAAGGTGCTCGTTTCTATGTCGAGAGCCACCAAAGCCACGAGGCACTCGCCGGGTACGATCGAGGAAAGCCGCAGTCAACGGTGGATATCCCTCCTCCTCATCCTCCCACTTAACTTCTGCCATCCGTGCGATACTTTAGTGCAATAAGTCTATAGCATCATAACCCACAGGACTGCTGTCAGTTTAGGACTGGGGCGGGCATACCGAGGTCAGTGTTGAGTTGAGTTTGCCATCCGAAGGCCCTGACTGAGGATCCCGTCACTTAAGTGTAGGGTACGGATACCACTTAATTTTTACTTCTATTTTCAACCGGGATCACCCATCACTGACTCGGGAGATTCTTGTCGATCAACGTGCCTCTGGTGACAACTGACAATGCGCGCAATGGAGGGGAAGAGGGACGAGGAGGGGGGCCCTTAGTGATACACTTGCGTTCTTTTTGCGAATCTTCGTCGATGTCTCTCAGCATCTGCGATGTCCCCATCTACCGCATACGGTCCGTCCCTCGGTGTAAGTCGGTGAGCTGAGTTGGCAAGGTGGGCGCCCGTGCCAGCTTTTCCCGTCCCAGTCTCACCGGCTCGACATGCCCGTTGCATGTCTCGCTTTCGGCTGCAGCACCGTCTGTTTGCCGCCCCCCAATTTTTGTTTCCTTTTTGCCCTTCTTAGTTAAGACATGCTACATCAGTAGTGTACGATGGATCAAACGCTGGACTGATCATCCAGAAGGGAAAAAAGAAAAAAATAAGAGTACCGCCAGGCCTCTGGAGGGAACCGCGCATCGCGAATCGACCGTGCCACCTGTGCCCCTTTCCTGCGCACTCTGCGTCCCCTGCTCTGAAGATGCTGGGCTTGCCGAAAGCCGTGGGACTGTCGAAAAGAAAATGGGAACAACCCCTGTACATCGTCGACCCTCTTTCCACCCACAAGTCCGATCCCTGACCCTGACAATTTCCTTCTCTCTTCAACTCCATCGGCATCCACGTTCGTGCCCCCATGTCCATTGGGCTGGATGGACGGGAGAGGCTCACAGCGCGACAGCGGCGGCGACACCATCAAAGTGCAGTCTCCAGTCGTTTCCGGGCTGATTCCGCCCCCTTGGACGTTAGCGTGCGTTGAAGGAATGACTGCGCTAAACCCCTGGATTTCCCCGGTCGCCCGGGGGTTTCTCGCAACGGAAGAGAGCCACAGACAGAAAAGGACTTTTAGCACTCGCACAACTATGACCATCCGAAGCGGCAGTTTGACCAATGGCGTCAGGCAGGCTTGGCAGGGTTGCGCCGCAGTCTGACGTATCTTTTTTGCGAGGGTATGTGAGGGATCTTAGTGGCCGCCACCGCGGCATTGGGTGAGGGCCGGGAAAGTTGGCCGCCTCTCAGTCACATCAGTCTCCAAATCCCAGGTTCGATCTGCCCTCATTGGAGGCCGCCTGCTGCTAAAATGGGAGACAGGACTGGAATGGGCTGGACTGCGTTTGCGGATGAGGCTTTTCGCATTTTCGCCTTTCCGCCTGCTGATATGCCATTTTCTGACTTTCGGTCCAGTCAGTGCATGCGGTCAGCCCGTCATCGGTTACTAAGTCGGTAGCAGCAGCAGCATCTGTCTCCTGTCTGCCGAAAGAAAAGTAAATCTCCGTTTAGCTTGGCGAGGCAACTCGCCTATTATCCGTGGGTATTGTGGGCTGGGGGACGGGATGACTGCACTTGTACCTCGCCTCTTCTATTCTAGACTCGGATCATGGATGGTCAGAAAGGGTGGTATGCGAAGTGCAGAGCTTTACATTAGCACATGAGGATAGTATAGATGAAATCCTCGATTTAGCAGGTGCCCAGAATCGTTCGAAGGTGGCCAATCTGTTTTGATTTTTGTTGCGGACTTCACTCTTGGCGACTGTGTTGATGGATGGTGTGCGAAGACGGATGGTGGATGGATGGATAACCGATTGTTTCTATCTCAGGCGTTGTAACTCACTACCGCATGTCGTTGTCACTTCACAGATGGTGCCTTGCAGTAGCCTCCGCCATTTTGCTGCTTCTCCTGTCTTGAAAGCTGCGGCTCACGCGCTTCTGGCCGCTGTTCCCTCTAGTCATGGACGTGTAAAAAGTCCTCTGGAAGGAAACACATGGTTGCACACATCCTCCATCTTTCCCGCGCCCCTTTCCTGACCTGACGCTGCTATGCAGGGAGTCTGTGGAGACTGGGGGCGTGCTCCGTTAGCGTGCTCCGAGCAGCGAATGGGAGGCCGTTCCTGTACGGGAGAGGTAAGAGGTACGTACATTCGCAGCCAGTCCTCACTCCTCACCGCACCCTTGGTGGCTGCTCCCTGCTCCCTGGTTCCCTGACCCCTGTCATCTTCTTCCATGTCCCGGACCTCGTCTCCTCAGTGTCCCTACTTAGCCGTAGTGCCGACTAGTGCCTACCTTAGTGCTTCTTCTCGGTGTCACTTGTCTCTCTTCCCACCTCTTCCCAGCCATTCATCCGCCTCCATCAACGACAGCTCGAAAAACTCCTTTCCAATCCCTCCTTATACCACTTCAACTTTGGTCCACAGATGCTCCCTCTCGCTCCCCCGCCTTTCGCTGTCCTTGGCTTCCTCCTTAGACAAGCCTAGTCAGGGGCATCCACCTCTCGAAAGACACGCAGCGCAACGCACGATGCGCCTCGCTGCAAGGTCCCCGTCCCTCCATCCAGGAACCATGGCATGATGGCTTGTCTTAGCCTTTTACTTCGTAGTGTACGGATACCCTACTTACATGACCCTGACCTTATGCTGGATGCCTATGTACCTCATCCTCAGTTGCCCACAGCCAGACAACTGCCAGATGCTGCACCTTTGGTACTCGTCCCCGATGGGCCGATCATCCTTACCCACCCCTGCCTGCTCACAAGAATGTTTAGTCCGGTCTTTTTGTGCCACGTCGAAACAGGCCGAGGGGCTCCTCTCCGGCCTATCACAGCCTCAAGCCCATTCTTCTCCTTCTTCAACGGCCTGCCCCTGTCCCCCTCGGTCGATCCACCATGCCTCGAATCCCCTTGGGCTGCTGTCAACGACTGGGCTTGACCGGTCGACTTGCTGAACGCCTGGCTAAAAAGAACGCCATGTCTCTCCCGTCCCAAGTGGACCTATCTATCCAGCTCTGCATCCTCCAGTCCGACCTCCAGTCTATCGTTCTCCAATCGTTCTGGGATTACCGCCGTTCTCTGCAGCCGTGCTTAGTTGCTTTTTGCCTCTCCACTTTCATCTCTAGTCTCTCTCTAAGCTCGGCATATCCTGCCCGTGGACCTTGTCACTCATTACTTTCTACATCCCCATCGTATCTTTTCAGCTTGACGTTCTTGGTATTATAAGACCCGGGCCTCGTCCTACCTCGAAACACCCTTTTTTTTTTGGTCTCCATCCTCTTGGACAATCACGTCTTCTCACCTTCACTCTGCGGGCTTGGAAAGAGTTCGTCGTTTGGACATCTTACCTTCTCTCATCTTTCATTCAACAAGGCTAGTCCTTACTTTTCTTCGACCTTCTATCAACAACCCAACTCGCCTGGTGCACTACCATCCTTCACGGAAACCCTCGACAACGAAACGAACCTTCCAGACATATCGACCTTTACGATTCTCAACTTTCACTCCAGCCACTTTGAAACATTTGCAACGTCCAAGCTCCTTAGCAGACAAAGCGAGAAGACACTGTAAGTCTACTTCGGAATGCCGCAGCATCACAGCATCAAAGGGACGGCACGAGGCCTTGGCCACCTGGCTTGGTTTTCTGCCTTTGTTCGACAATGCGGCCCGTCGTTGTGCTACGCACAATGTCATTCTTCGGGAGATTCGTCGCACTGAGCTTGTTACGATTATGACCAGTCGCTTCAAGTCGGGCCTGCTGAGGAACGGATGTGTTGTCGCCGAGAACCTGCTGGATCGCATATGAGAGAAATCGAGTTGAAGCTAACCAGCTTATAAAGGTGTCAAGACAACCAACGACTCGGAAAACAAATCAACTCACAGTCACAAGCACAACCCACACTGAGACCCTACCGTCTGGAACGTTTAGATTCTCATCACTCAACAACAACAACAACACTCAAAATGTACTCTCAAGCTATCGTCGCTTTCGGCCTGGCTACCCTTGCCAGCGCTCACATGAAGATGAGCTCTCCAGTGCCCTATGGCAAATCCGACCTCAACAACAGCCCGTTGCTTGCTGATGGCAGCGACTTTCCCTGCAAGCAGCGTGCTACCGTTTATGATGCCGAGGGCGCCTCCAACGTTTATGCCCAGGGCGCTAGTGGTCAACTCGCCTTCATTGGTTCCGCTGTCCACGGCGGTGGTTCTTGCCAGGTCTCCATTACCTACGATGCCAAGCCCGACAAGAACAGCGTCTGGAAGGTCATCAAGTCCATCGAGGGAGGCTGTCCCGCCAAGAACGCCGAAGGCAACCTGGGCGACAACGCCAACCAGGTGAACAAGGACAAGTACGACTTTACCATTCCTAAGGACATGCCCGCCGGCAACGGTACCATCGCCTGGACTTGGTTCAACAAGATCGGCAACCGCGAGATGTACATGAACTGTGGCCCCGTCACTATCACTGGTGATGCAGGCTCTCAAACCGCTTACGAAGCTCTTCCCGATATGTTTGTCGCCAACATCAACTCTTGCAAGATCCAGGAGGGCACCAATGTCGCTTTTCCCAACCCTGGAAACAGCGTTGATAAGTTCGCTTCCGCCTTGTTGACTGCTTCCTGCGGTGGTTCCGGAGGCGGCAACGGTGGCTCCCAGCCCACCAGCACCGTTGGCGCCGGTCAACCTACCTCTGCCCCGGCCGTCACCTCTGCTCCGGCCGCCACCTCTGCCCCGGCTGCTTCCAAGAGCGCCTCCATTCCCGGCGGTGTCTTCATCACCGTTCCCAACGGCGGCTCTGCCCCTTCTGCCACTGCCTCGGCTTCCAAGGCTCCCGTGGCCACCGCTCAGCCCAGCGCCGCTCCCTCATCTGGCTCTGGCTCTGGCTCCGGCTCCGGCTCCGGCTCCGGCTCCGGCTCTGGTTCCGGCAACGGCACCGAGACCAGTGCTGGTGCTCAGACCGTTGGTGCTGCTTGCACTGATGAGGGAGCATGGAACTGCGTCGGTGGCTCCTCTTACCAGCGCTGCGCGAGCGGTGCCTGGTCTGCTGTCCAGCAACTGGCCTCCGGCACCTCCTGCACTGCCGGCATGGGCTCCTCCATCAACATGGTTGTGGCCAGAAATGGTCGCAAGCGTGCCCTTCGCTCCCTCCGCTCCCTTCGCTTCCGTTCTCACGCCTAAGCTGGTCGATGGCGCACACAATCTTTCATGAACGCTTAGCATTTTACGGGATATGATACCTCGGGACTCATTGGGCATCTTCATGATCAACATACAGGTTACGGCACAAAAGATTCGCGGACGTTTTGTTTTTTCTTGAACATTTACAATTTTATGTATATACCTTGTACACATTTTCCTTTTCTTGGCATGCTCATAAGGCTAGATGTCTGCATAAGCTATCAAGGAAAAATAAGCATGGAATCGTTCGTAGCAAATACAATTGTACTAAACAGATCTGTTCCGACGCGCATGTGAAATCAAACCGCAAACGTACCGAAGTGGCAGAACCAAAACAGTTCGGAAAGGTGTGCAGCTCGCTCCATTCAGCCTACACCAAATTCAAAGCTCTAAGCTCCATCTCAAGTCTGAGCGTCCCGGGCTGGCCACTCACAGCCCACAGCCGGGCAGTCTGATGTGGTTGTTCTTACAACTCCCAGTCGCCGCAGACGGGGTCGTCCTCGTCAGACTGCCTGGCCTCCTCGTGGGGGTTTGAAGTCGAGCAAGGAGCTTGACATAACTTAAACCTTGTGGGAAGGAACACAAAAGCAAAATAACTGCGTGATGGAACGACGTCGGGGAGGAGGGTGTGAAGAAGCCCAGGAGAGCCGCTCCTTGTCAAGCTGAAAGGCTGACGCATACAACTTCAGACGAAAGAGATGCGCATGGACGAGATCGACACAGCAACGGAAACATGATGCTGCTAGAAATGCACTAGACAAATTGTATTTGTGTCGATTTCGTGGTGTGTTTCTGTCCAGATTTCCTCTCACTCGAGTCGATAAGTTCTTGCCGTTGTGACCTCCTCTCGCGGACTCAAATTGCCGCCCAACAACCCATCATCATCAGATGCAGCTGAACCCCATACCGACATTAAATCGCCCGAATAACTCCCTTTCCCGTATGCGTGTTTCAATGTCGTAATATCGTTACTCGTTCACCCTTCATTTCGTCGGATGAATGCGTCTCCTCTCGCGCGATCGCTCTCGTTCGTCTCTGTGTCCGTCCCCGCGGCCACAGTTCACCCAATCGGTTTTCACAACCAAGTATCCCCTCTTCCTAGCTTCTTGCGGCCCAAAACGCGTCTCATCAGTCCGGTCCTCGGTTCCGTGTCGCCCTTTTTCAGCGCAGAAAGTTTCACCGGCACGACGTACGGATCCATTTCGATGCCCACGTGGGCTCGGCCGTCGTCGCCGACATATCGTCCGAAGCTGAAGGTCGCGCCGCCGAGGCTGCCCGGGCCGTCGTACTCGCGCACCGCGCGGCTGGGGGCCACGTAGGCGAGGAGAGATCCGATGGTCGTCGGCATGCGCGGGAGGAAATGCTTGATGGTGAAGCCGTAGAGGGTGACGGCGACGGCGATGTTGAGGCCCAGGACGGAGAGGCTGATGACGAGGGCGGTCGGTTCCATGAAGATGCGGATCTCGGTGCTCCGGCGGGTGCCGGCGATGATGACGGGCTCGGTGTAATTGTTGAAAAAGTGCGTGTTCAAGCTGAGCATCAAGACGTATAGCTGGCGGTAGATCTGTTCGACCGGGGGAATGAGGGCGGTGGTGTTCGGCGTCGTTCGTGGGTCGAGGATGTCGATGCCCTCGGGGTGGATCTTGATTAAGTAGTTGAGCCAGTCTGTAGCGTAAGTGTCGTTGTGCCATCGCGTAGAAGAGAAGTCTCCGAGTATGTGGTTGACGTATGTCGAGATCTTGTCAGTGTTATTTCTCGTGAGCGGGTCGTCCAACGTCGATGATGGCTCGGATGCTGGTACAGCGTTGAGAATAAAGCCATCGTGGTCTACCGTGACGTCAAACATGCTGGTGGTAAACATGGGTTGGCAGAAAACGGTCCAGGTCTCGATCTCACTGTCCACCCCAAGTGTCGTATTCGGACTTCGCGACCAGCTGAGAGCCAGCGGCACATCGCACACGTTGTACCCACCGCCGCCGTTGAACCCTCTTACGACCTCGGCAGTAGCCGGCCACAGCGTGTAGGCCTCAGAAATGGAAGGATCCGACATGTTTTGGTTGAGGTTCAAGGCCCGTTCCTCAAAAGTGGTGTTGCAGTCAGAGAGAGGCCGGCCGTTCCGCATGAAAGTGTGTTCGACCACGGGAGCATACCCAACGGTCTTGATGGGATCGATGGCGAAGCACTGGGGCCGCACTCCGAAGCCTCTCGTTCGGGCCGTGTATTCCTTGCTTTTGCTCTCCTGCTCCGCGACAACTGAAAACGGCTGAAAGTAGTAGTCCTTGTTGACCCACGGCGGCAGCTGCGTTCTTTGGGTATAGTTGTTCATGGCGATATACATGGGTGTCTCGTACATGACGGATCCTGCAATATAGACCCCAGTATCACGACTGTTGACAGAATCGTTGTTCAAAGTCGGTTTCATCAATTGCTGGAATTTGCAGTCGGTGTCAACAACAACAGGACGTTCGTTAAAAAGACCACCGAGCCCAACGGCCAGCAAGTTCGACAAAAGTGCCAACATGCATATTGATACCAATACAAGGTGGCCAGATTTTGCCGCACGCCAGAGCACGAATTGCGGTGGCACAGAGGTGTATCGGGCGTTGATGGAACCCTTGGCGGGACGTTGACCGGACCATAGATCCTTGAAGGGCTGAAGGATACAGAGGAGTCGGTTGACGAGCACCCAGAACGGCTCTAGTAAAGTTGCGAATACCGTGGGAATGTAGTTTTCGAGTATCTGTAGAACTTCAAAGTTTGTTGTCGGTCGTATCAGACCTGCACATCTGTTAGCCAATCTAGAGCGCAAGGGCTGTAAGTAAGCTTACCTCCGATGCGTTGCTCCTCCAATCTCAGACACGCAAGTCCTACTACCGCCGCAACCATCGCAAGCGTCACGGCAAAGCCGATCTCTCGGCGTAGAGCTAGGGGCTTGAAAGGAGAGTAATGTCCCGATGAGAAGGCTGGATCGGGAGCGGGCAGGCTGATTCGTTGGCTTTCGAGGAAATCGGCTCGCGTGTCGATAATCTCAATGACTGTTTGCCCCGAGCGACTTTGACAGCCGCAGACCAACTGAAACCTCGTGTCGTCCAACGATTCTCGGAGTTTCTCGTCCGGAAAACAGCCTTTTCCGGCCAACTTGTCCAGAAGAGCGGAGCTATTCTGGCAGATACTGATCAATGATCCCATCGAAGCCGGATCCATCGATAATTGACTCGGCGCCTTTTTCCCGTGCCACCACAGTCTTATGGAGAAGATGCCCACCGTAAACAAGAATCCTTCAACTATTGCCGAGTAAAGCCGACTAACGATGATTCCGTATTGTTCGAAATCCATGATGCCTGCAGTCGTAGTTTCGTTCGAAGCATTGAGCATGCGGCGGAAGGCGAGAGAAAAGAGCATCTTGTGGGCCGCTTGATATGATTCTCCCATGAAGGTCTCGTTTTCGAAGACGTCGACAGATGTGATGTTATGTGAGTTGACTGCTGAACCTATGGCGAACCCCACCAACGGCGAAGATGGCCACACTAGACCGAAATGTCTGACCTGGTCATATTGCTCAAGCATGTGACCGAATGGATAATCTCTTTTCACCGTCGTCTCCACGGGCGAGACTCCGGCACCGAGAAGAAATTCGAACGAAGAGGCGTTGAACTCGGTCGGCAAGAGCTTTTCTCTGGGGCCTATGGGTACTATACTACCCTCGATAGGTTCATGAGTCGAAGCCGAAACGGTAGCACTAACTTCCTGCTTGTAGTAGTTTGTCTCACAAAAGACTCCATGAACGTCCTGCTGCGTCTCGAAACGAGTCCAAGTAGCCAAGAAACGGTGAAGGGCAACGTTTTTGCAAGGAATTGAAAGCCAATAGTCAGAAAAGTCGCTGGCATGGTATCCATAGTAGAGCATTTTGAACGGTTGTCCAGACCGGGGGACGGAACCATAAGGAAGGACATCGGTGGCGTTACAACCGCGACCATCAAAAAAGCTGTAATAAGGCACCCCGGGAATGACCTCGGCCGGCCAGCACTCAGGCTCGGTCCAGTATTTCACCGTTGAGCCAGTCCAGTTGGTCGTCGTTGCCAAAGACGTATCGCTTTGAACCGTAAATGGTAACAAGGTGTAATCCGCGGTAGAGAATGGTGGAAGTGGTTGCTTCAGCCATATTACGGCGTAACCTTCGTTCAAGATGGACTGATCCATGTCGTAAACCTGTTCGGAACTCGGTCGAAGTGCTTGCGCACTGGACACGGCAACCTCCTTCCGAACATTGACTGCTCCACTACCGAGAATGGCACTTTGAAGCGGGGTGATCAGCCAGAAGATTATGACCATCGTCAATCCGCTGTAGAAAACAGCCCAGTGGCTGTGTCTTGTCAGTACCGTTCAACGGATCTTCTTCGCGCCAATGCCTACCGTCTCTTGGCCGCTCTGAAAGGGGCGAAGGCGACAAAGTCGTAGGGGTAGTCCAGAAAGATGGAGCGCGTGGCTGTTGCTCCGCCCGAACGGGACATTTCCAACCATGGCTGTATGCGCTTCACATCCAGATCGATCCAACTCCATAGCAAGCTGTATATGACGGCGACGATCGTAGGCAGGAAAAGGTAGCCGAACTTCGCGTAGCCGGGAATATCGTCCACCGTGGGAGAAAGGGCGAGCCCTCCGTTCCGTTTACTTTGTTGTGCGAGAACTTCGATTATGACAGCCAAAATAAAGGATGCGAAGGCAAAAGAAAACAAGACCGAGGCGCTCACGGTCAATGGTTTCCATCCATGCTTATGACCTGTTCGGGGGATCAGCCAGTGTCGAATCGTCGGTTGTTTGAATGCTGAGCAAGACCTTCCTCAAGGCTGCACTGCTTGTCTTTGGAATGTAGCCAAGAAATCGAGTCCATCCGGCTCTTCTTCTCATATTCATATCCATCTTGGCTCCCGAGAAGCTGAGTCTCGCGAACCTCTGGTGAGCTGACGCCCATGGGCTCGGAGACGGCAGAAGTAGTCGCTGCGTATCCAGGCTCCAGAGAATGGAATAAGAGACAAGCTGCTAGCCAAAGAGCCTGGCGTCAAAGGCCAAGGGAACGCCAAGCGAAACTTCTGTCCAAGCTAACAGAAAATCCGTGGAAGCCAGCCACAACCAACATAGGAAACTGGACGACAAAAGGGATAGAAAGGAGCCAAGAGAGGATGGATGAAAGTAACGTGGAAAGGAGCCGGACCTGGGAGATTGGTCTCCTTAAGGGAAGCACAAGCAGTACCGACGGCTCGGGACGTCGAGACGAACCGGGAGGTTGAGCCCCGGCCCCCACAGCATTGTTCAGCGCGGCTACTTGCCAATTTGCATTGTTCCCCCATATGACCATGCCCTTTCTGTAAACCAATGGCACCTCGCGCCAACGCAAGGTTACTTTAAGTTGGGTTCCTGCAGTGGTCTGCCATTGACGTGGGCCGCCGGTAGGGGCCCCGATGAATGAGAGGTGGTCGCTAAGCGCCCAAGACGATGATGATCTAGGGAGCGGGCCGGGCGGGGAGAGACCGGGCCAACAACAACTGTGCCGTCTGTAGATTGCATAGCCATGATTTCTTCCTTCAGCAATCGACCACTTTACGTGAAGAGATGGGGTGATGTCCGTCTTCTCTATCCCCTTTTGGATGCGGTATCGCATGCATTGAGAGAATTGGGCTCAGATGCGAATAGAGGAAATGGGTTCAATCTCATCACCAACATGTCTGGGGGCCGAGGGATTAGCCGCCGGGCGTTGAGCCGCGATTGGACTACCTTATGCGTAGAATTGTGGACTCGAAATCCCGCCACACCTTAATTTAGGCCACCAGAACTTCACAACTCTCCCAACTCACAATCTCTCCTCCACCAACCTGGTAAGTCACTAACTTCAATGCTCGGAAGTGAATTATGCACATTTCTGCTATCTAATATGGAAGTGAACGGATTTGGATTACTTTATCGCATCGTTGTGAATGCACAACTCACCCGAGCCATCGACGCTGCAGGACTGCAGCGCTTATCAAACCTGTGGCGGTTCCAGGCCTTGCCAAAGAATGAGGAAACAGGGATACTGTGCTCGGCCTTCATGTAAGTCGAAGGTTTACTGATGCATAGCAGAATCCGGACTTTGGAGGTATCTATTGACCTAGCACCCAGCCTGGTCAACGGTAAATCAAGTCGGAGAATGATGCGATCCTCATCCACCGACACCAGTTGCTGTGAAAACACTGAGATTTTACAGATGCATCCCACGGAGCCAACCCGCGTCAGAAGCGAGATTCAGATACTGCAGTCGATTTGCTATCTATACTAGCACCTACCGCTGTCGCAGCTACTAGCAAGAATATCGTTTGGGAATACCTCCGCAGCTCTTCTAGCGAGTAGAACGCTAGCCAATAACCACATCCTCGGCCTTTCGATCAACAGGCAGTTCGGAATCTCCGCACGAAGAGTCGTCATCATGGTGAAAGTTACGAGGCTATTCCGTAACATCCTTTTCCCTTGAAAACCTTCTGTTGCTTCATTCTGCAGCATCGCCGTAATTTGAGCAAGCAACGAGAAACAGAACACGGCTTAATACCTTAGCCTGCTTTCATAACATGATATCTGAAGTGAATAGGTTTGTTTGGTCATATGTCTCTGTCAAGAATTACAGAATATAAAAATATCATTTCTGCTCCACCCGACTTTTGGTCAAAAAGCAAAAGTTCATTAAGATTCTCACCAACGTCGTTTGTGGCATTCGCTTGCTAGAGCTCATTTCGCACCGTTTACTCCCTCGCCGCCCGCCTTTCGGTAATGCTGCTTAAAGTCGTACCTCACATCCAGACTCCCCATCATCAATTCCCGCCTAAAGCCCTCATCCTTCTGTGCGCGCTGACACATCTGCATGAACCCGTCTCTCTCAACCCTCGTACCCGGATCTTTATCCGACACCCTCCTGAAATTCTCCTGCGAGATCGGATCAATGACGGTTTTCCACATCTCCCTCCTCTTCTCGCTGTACAGATCCAAAATCCCCTCATCCGCAACGCCGTCCCAGATACCAGCGAGACAATCGTACAACCCCCCGACATCCACGAACCCGCCCGTGATGCCCAGCCCGCCCCAGGGATTGCACAGATGCGCGGCATCGGCAGCAAGCATGAACCTCCCGACGCGGAACTTGGGCGCGCACCGCTGGTGCATTCGGTACGGCGCAAAGTTGACGACCTTGTACTGGTCGGGGTCGGGGTGCCCAGGCAGCATCGTCTTGAACTTCTTGTCCTGACGCGCCCTGAGCTCGTCGTGCGAAAGATTCGCCTCCTCGCCGTAGGTGACGCGATAGAGGCCATCGGTCGTGATCTTGGCCGCCATGAAGAAGTGCTCGGGATGGATGATAAAGTTGGCGTCCTGCCAGCCGAACTTGCCCTCAAAGTCGTAGTAGGTATTCGTCGCCACGATCTGAGCATCCCACGTCCACCCGGGGTACTCCTCCCCAAACAGCCCCTCCCGAATAGCGCTGTTCGCCCCGTCGCATCCGACGATGTAATCGGCCTCGATCTGCCCCTTGCCCTGCGGCGTCTCGACGTCGACCCAAGCTCGGCTCTCGTCCTGGCCTAACCCGACCACGCGATGCTCCCAGCTGATAACCCCGTTGTACTTCTGCAGGAACTCATCAAGCATCAGCTGGTCCAGCTCCTGCAGAACGAGGCACGTGGTCCTCAGGTCCTGGCCGTCGACGTCGGCAAGCACGTCGACGTTGAAACCTGTGATGAGACCGTGGTCTTCGAAGCGGCGCCAGACAAAGGTGTTCAGGGTCATGCCGCGACGTCGGACCTCTTCCAAGATCCCAGCCCGGATCAGATCCGGGATTGCGGCGGGTCCGTAGTGGGCGGCGCGTGGTTGCTGATCGAGGTGATCTTGAGCCTCGAGGATCTGGACGGGAATGCCGTGTTTCGAAAGCAATAATGCCAGGAGAAGACCCGAAGGTCCAGCTCCGATAATCACGACCTAGTCATATGAGGCAAGAGTCTTACATCTCAAATGTCCCAGTGAACTCATACCTTTTTGAACGGACGACTCATCCTGAATTCATACAATCCACACGGGAAGTTGAGCAAGAATCATAAAAGTCTGACCCCAGCCCACATCCCCAAGACTCGCTCCCTATCTCTTGTATATCAGCCACGACCACAGCCGAAAACCCCGCAACGGGACCGCAATACCGGGGCAGACATGCCGGCCCCAGTGATCCGTTCGAATGCGACGGCACTTGTTCTCCGCCTCGGCACGCGAGGCGAGCCAGCTTTCGGTCCCAACTGCGGCGGGGTCTCCATTGTCGTCTCCATCTTCTCCAGCAAACTCCAACCCCGCAGACGTCACCACGCAAAACCGGCCGAACTGCCCCTGGCACACATATCCCCGCGCTAGCCCCTCTTTGATCGCGGGGTTACTAAGGGCCACGGCAGAATTAGACTAAATTGCCCAGGAGATCGATCGGACGGCTGCGCTTCTTTAGGCTTCTCATGTCGTACATGACGCCCGGCCAATCTAAAGGCTTCTAAGGTAACAATGAGAGCGCCGCGTAGATGCCGACTGTGACCTGCATAAAATCAATGTCGTCATGTATCATAAATTTTCGCCCGCCAAGGCTCCCTCCGGAATCTTTCCTCGAATGGAACGTGACTTACGGTACATATGCTGTTGGCCCGACTTTGCATGCGAGGAGCGAGTAGATCATTCTTTCCGGAAAAAGTCTTACCGACGTATGACTAGGTGTGAATATTGGTCCATCGAGGCAGGTTGCACTCACAGAATGCTGTGCCACCGTCGGCGAGAAGTCCGGGACAGTCATCCAACCCTAAATCGAAGAAACTATCAGCATGTAGGTCACAGCAGATGAATTTGTTAGCAAAATGCAAACAACAAGTAGGGGAGAGTCCATGTTGGTTTTGCAGCGGCCGTCAGCGAAAGACAACCCCGACGGAGTTCATACCAAGTGTTCCCGGCGACCACTCCGCTCCGGCGCCGCCCGGCCCCACAACGGCAATCTCGGCGCAAGTCCGCCCACGCTCTCCCACGTTTTGGCAGATGTCACTTTCCCATGCGGTAAGGCGATTTTTTATTCAAACCTTTCTTTTTTCTTGCCTTGCTCTTATCGTCGCAAAATCTAGTCGGCTGACGAAACCCAACTTCAGCACCACCTCGTCCTCCTCAACTTTGACCCCTACATGACAGTTCACACTAAAAGCCAACGTCCCCCCACCCACGCCCTATCCCACCAAATTTGGCTCCACGATGCCCTCACCCCACACCCACTCGCTCCCATCACCCTCCAAAAGCTGATTTAGCGCCGATGCAGTCATCAAACAACATTGGTCTGGTGGTGTAGTTGGTTATCACGTCAGTCTAACAGCTAGAGGACAGTCGTTCCTGTTCTCGTCTGGCTTCACTGAAGGTCTCCGGTTCAAGTCCGGGCTAGATCATGTTTCATGGGCGATTGGTTTAGTGGTATAATACTCGCTTAGCATGTGAGTGGTCCAGGGTTCGATTCCCTGATCGTCCATCTTTTTGACGTTCCTGACCTCTGGCGGTTGCTGGGAGTAGAGGCGGTGGTGATGTGAGGTGAGATGGGCATCTTGAGCCGTAAAACGAGGTGCCTGTCGCCTGTGCAATCCTCTTTGCAGCGTGCGTTGGAAGATACGCTACTTCTGACAGATGAGAAGACAGAGCGGACGGCGACGAAAAGTCAGCTTTGGTGGTGCTGCTCTGAGCAGAGATGTGGGTTGAGTAATACAGCTGTGAGAGCGGCTGCAAACTTGGTATGTAATTTCTTGTCTAAGAGGCTATGCTGGGATATTTCGTCGTCGTCAAATTTTTGGCCATGTTAGAACACTATTGATTGGATGAACAGCCGTGCATATCACTTTCCAGAACTGGTGGGTTCACGGTGAACCATACAAATATCAGTAAGCGTAGAATTGATCCTATACGTGACTGTGACGTAAAACAGGGAACGTCAACCCTCAGACCAAGCTGAAAACCCCAATACAGCGAGAAACAGACCTCAGAAAACAGTCTTCACCACCCAAGAGTCGCCCTCAACTGCAGAGAAACCCGGCCGGGCATCTGCACCAAGCCACCAGCGTCATAGCCCAAAACCACCTCCCTTGACTTGTCTTCAATACCCCCCTCGGATTCAGAAAGATCCCGAAGATGTCCGGAGAACGTAAGCGTAAGCCTCGACATATCCAACCTAACAAAAGACGCCCCATCCTCGGAACGCCCCCCGACCCGGGCTCCGCCCACGACAAGTGACGTTTGTGACGAACCGGCCCAAGTAAGACATTACTGACCCGGACAAAGAGCCTCCCGAAACCTCATTCCCTCAAGGCCAGGGCCCGAAGCGGCCTCAACGTTGTCATATGTCATCCTCGATTACCAAACTTACACCCAGTCTCAGAGCCCGAATCCCCTGTGTCGACTGTACTCCCTGTACCCCCTTAAACCCCGCCCCAGCAGCGACATACACCCACACTTAGTCTCTACGTTGGCGTCTGATCGTTATCGAGGCCAAGTCCTGACGCTTTAAACTTACGTTTCACCGCGCTCAATAATGATGCAAAGTTTCTAAGGAGGAATTGTGCAGTGAGGTACATAGATAGCTTGTTTTCCCTTTCCATTATGAGCAGGTCTCATACCTATCGCTGTGGCTGGGAAACTCTGCTTCTTCCTCCTTAATGTCTTTTCTCTCAAAAATGCTTGTCCGGGGGGGGGGGGGGGGGTGAATGTGTTGAACATGTGGTTTTCAAAAGAATCGTGCTTTATTCCTCGGATCAAAAAAGCAGAAACACGGGTCGTGAATTATTTTGTCTTGGTATCATATTCCTTGCTTTCCAACACGACCCAGCATCCTTTTTCCCCAGGTCCCGAAGTCCTGTTCTCGATAAGTTAATGTGTGAGGCAATGACAAAGAAAAGCGTAATTGGAACAAGAGACTTTTGTTGAGAGAGAAGAAGAAAAAAGAGTGTTACGAGTTAAACAATACATAAAGAGTCTTTGTGTGACTCGACTCCTGAAACCCCAGTGGGAATGTATATAATATGGCATCATATATACAGGCTATCTACCTAGCCAGAGAAGTGAAAAGAAATGTTGCGGTCAGATTGGGGAGGAGTTTTGACAGAGTGAAGAGTCATGCAAGAAGAAAGAAATGGTGGTCGACATTGTTCGAAAAACTGGCTGCTTGCTTGACTAATCCCAACTTTTCGTCGTCGTAAGAGCGAAGGGGTCTTCATGCTCTCTCTTCCCTCCCAAACCTTTTGCTTTGTTGTGACCTTCGAGATTAATCAACACACGCCCATCACGCCCTTTTCGAGCCCACCTTCTGGGCCACAAGACCAGACCCCCAACTTACGGGACGCTTACGAGATGGTAAGCACCAAAGGACCAGCCACGGTGATGTCATCGCTGAGCATGCCGCTCATCGGGGACTGGTTTGTAAGGGAGACGTAGGTGATGCCGCTGAGACCCTGGGGAACGACGCAGCCCTGCTGGGGAGTGAAGGGGCTGAAGGTGGTGCCGCCGGGCTGGAGACCGCCGGTGGTGAAGGCGCAAGCCTTGGCCTGTGCGGCGCTGTCGGCCTGAAGCATGATGGGAGCTCCGATGGCGACGGCACTGGGGTTGGCGGGAGCGGTCAACGTCAACTTGGGGAAGGGCTGGAGCGCCAGGTTGGAGCCCTGGGGGCAGGAAGCGATGAAAGGCGCGGCAAGAGAGAAGACAGCGCGGACGCCGAGAGGAGCATCGAAGGCCTGAGGAATGGCGATCTGCTTGGAAGCCGCACGGATGAAGGTCTGGTGACGAGCCTCAATGGTGAGGATCGAGCCGGCAGTGCTGAGAATGCCCTTGTCCTTGACGAGGGGAGCGGCGCCGAGGTATGCGGAGACACCGACGTTCTCGAGAATAGCTGCCGTCTTCACCATGCCGGCGGCGTCGGTGAAGCCAAAATTGTACTGGCAGGGCTGAACGGGCTGAGTGCCAGCCTGGGCGATGGCAGACTGGAGAAGAGAGACGTGCGAAAGCTCCGTGGCACCAACTTGTTGCAGGTCGTTGACGTTCTCCTGGGAAAGACCGAGAGCCATGAAGTCCTGGGCGGGGAACTTCTGGAAGCCCTGTTGGTAGAAGGTACCCTCGAGCCATTCCAAAGTAAGGGCGCTATGAAGTGCCGTGTTAGTCACCTGGGCCTGCTTTCGCCTCCCATGCCCCGTTCCTCGGTCCGACTCACAATTGCAGAATATCGATATCCGTCAGTCCGGCCGCGCCGGCACCAGCTTGTTGTCTCTTGGCCAAGTCGTAGATCTTCATCTGCTCCCTGTTCAACTTGGGGGTTGCCGGCAGGGCTGTAGCAACAGCGGCCAGGACGGCGATGACAGCGATCTTCATGTTGAAGGGCATGGTTGAGAGTTTTGCTTTTCCTTCTCGTTAATAAACTTGTTTCCCTTTCGGTTGGCTGTTCTCCGGGGACAGTGGTTCGGGCGATAGTGTGTCGATCGGTGCCACCTGGGACGGTCGATTTGGTGAGAGGAGAGAAATATTACAAGAATAATTAGATGTCGTCCAAGGGAGTGACAATTGGTAGTAAGAGTCTCCAAGGGGAAGGAGGGTGTAAGCAAAACCGGTGGACCCAGGAAAGCAGACCAGCGCTTTTGGAGATAGAAGAAGAAAGACACACAGTGAACGGGATAGAGAGAACAGGAAGAGAGGGACGCATGTAAGCAAGCGAGAGGTGGAGGGAAACAAAGTAGTTAAAGAGGGTTCACCACAACCTCAGAGAGATGGATGGCCACACCCATCAGCCATCACCCTTGGCATCTTCGCAGGCGCGCATGGCCCTTTCCCTTTCGTCGCCTTCTGGGACTCGGGAGGGGGTCGGATCGACTCGGGTCCTTGCTGGGGATTGTCTGCGGCTAGATTTCTTTCCGTCGTCGGTTCACACGGGAGCCCACTATGCGGGTAGCAAGATACGCTCGACCGCAAAGCTTCAGACCTGACAGGGGTTCTTGAGCCTGACTTAACTAGGGGGTTACATGATATGGCGGCTCCTTGGCTCGCGAGGTGCAGATTGAGTGTGCTGGGCTGCCGCTGGGCTTGCTTGCCTGTTGCTTGTACTGGGGAGCTGTGTAGCGTCTGGCCTGTAGCATTAGAGAGAGGAAGAGAGTACGTGCGCGCGTACGGGAAGAGGGGATCTAGCGGAAAAGGGCAGAAAAGGCGTGGGAGACGGGGCCCCTTGCTAACGTCGTCCAGGGGTGGTGCATGGTAAGAGATTTCCAGGTCGAAAGTTCAGATGGCAGCAAGCCTCTTACCGCCTCCTTCTTCCGAGAGCCAGGCACGCCAAGCACGGAATCCGCAGTGTATCCGGATTATGGAAGGGCAGGGCAGTGCAAGGCAAGCCAGGCGGACGGGCACAACAGAAGTTGAGCCGTGGTCGTGGCGGTTTTGTCTGGTGTGCATGTTTCGTTTCCGCTGCGGTTCAAACAAGCTCAGCGAATCGGCAGACTCGAGGCGACAAAGCACCAACCAATCAGAGAGGCTGGTCTGATGAAGGAAGCGGAGCACGAGGAAGAAGGAATAAGGGGCAGTGGAAAAGATGGGATAGTGGCAGGGGACTAACTAACTAGGTGTCTATCTACCTCAGGTACCTTGCCTTAGTGAGTATTCTGGTGTCTGTGGGTGTACTACTCACCACCTGCAAGAAGTGTAGCTAATCCATCGATTGGGATGAAGCCCGTTTCCAAACAGCGCGCGCTGACCCCTGCCGAGCTTGTTTTTGCGCTTCTTTTCTCCCGAAGACCTTTTTATTGCACAGATATGCAAGGGTCCTAAACCTGCAAGCAACGCCCCCGGACGCTGGACCGGGGGGATGGGGAGAGGGCCAGAAGTTTCCGGCGCTGCGAGAATGTACCTCATAAGGGAGCGCTGCTGTGCCATAGTGCCCCGGCAGTAGGTACATAGCAGAGGCACGCAGTCGCCACCGTTTGGCATTGTAGCTGTAGCCGAACTAAACTTTGTTGCATCGTGAACCCCCAGCCATGGCCAAAAGCCAGCCCGGGTCACGAACGGGCCGTTGACCGAAACCAATGTGATACGTCTCCCACGTCAGAAGCCCCGGTCCGTCCGCGCCTGGACCCTCCACCCTCCTGTCACCGACACCCTCCCACGTCCCTTGATTGGCTCTTTCTGATCTGGAGACCCCCTTGCTCAAAGTAATGCGGAAGGTGAGGCACGTGCCTTTCCATCTCCGTCTGCAGGAACGTTCTCTCGGTAATGTCTCTTCCCAGCCCTCTACCATGTCTCTTGACATGCTCAACCATGTCTCTCGAGCTTCCCACGCTTCATCTTCTGGTCTTCATGGGCAACCATTCTTCTTCTTCCCAGTCCTTCCCCTACACGTCTCTTGTTCTCGTCATCATCCCAGATCGCCAGGATCAGACAGTCCCTCACACACCTCTGGCTGCCGTCGACGGTGATCGGCTTTAGCGCCTGCATTTAACCAAACCCACGGCGCAGGGCGACACCTCTGGTGCCTACTCTCACTCTGTGCCATGAGGTGCGACACGAAAGGGCAGATCTCATTTCCACTGTCATCGTCTTGGCTCTGACGTTGCCCACTGCACCAGACTGAGTTAAGAGCGACGGATCCCCCTTCAAACCCCGCCAAGGGTTTTAAGTTCTTCTGATGCCTTTTGGGGGTAATTACACTTTCTCACACAAAGTCAACCTATATCATGTGCTCTACTATGCACAACACACTTTGTATAATACCCGGAAAGTGAACGCGGAAGAGTGGAAGGGTGTCACGTTCCGTCTGGCTAGGGCCATGATCTGCAGAGCCGGCTATGAAGTATACAGCACGCAGCACTCTTCGCATGCTAATCAACCTAATCGACAGCTCGCGATCTTGACAGAAAATGCACAGGCCCACTGCCAGATAGCCATCTATGATTAACCAGGAATGCGGAATTGTCCAAAAAAAACAATGTGGCCTGAGTCGCCGGCTAATTCCAGGCCCTGACTAAGAAACCAAAATCTGCTGTCGTTGAACAGTCTATCGAGTCCCATCCCGCAGAAACACATCCCGCGCAAAGGAACCCCAGAATCGACTTCCTGCTAATCGGACGTATATTATCAGCATTGGATTCCCCATTCTCAGCCTCTTCTCCGAACGCCCCCCCCACCCCCACCCCATTCCTTCGATTACACGTGTAATACACTACCTAGCCGCTTAAGCTTAATTTCTCCAGAGCGCCTACAAGACAAGACCTCGATGGGAGACTAAGACATCCGGTGTTCCTCGCATGCTTGTGCGACATCAGGCTCGTCGAGACTAAGCTTACTTATAGGGAGTACGAGGTAAATTTCCAATATCTTGCCCAAAACTTGCTCTTCTCCTCTCATCTCGTCAATATCGTCCACTGAGCCACGGGAGCCCAGAGTCTCGATCTTGCTTCTCTCTGGTTTTCGGTCCATCCCAACGACACCAAACAGCCACCAGCCCATTCTACTGAAATTGGCAATTCAAGGTCTTGCAGGGGCCTACCTAACGTTTCAAACCCACCATCGAAGCTTTAAATCATCCCATCGCCCGCCTCAGGATTACAGCGACAAATTGAGCAGCCAAGACTGGAGCCACCCGGCCACGGCGAATCAGGACTCGGTGCGACTTCGATTAGCTTAAAGCAAGCCTTCACTCGATCCACCCGAGACCAGAGTCGTGTAGGAAAAAAAACAGACATGTCACGCCCGTCAAGATAGCAATACCCGTATGCTGCCAAACAATAAACCTCCGAGAAGCCTCATGCCAAACCCTGTTTCTCGAACGCGTTCCGTGTCTCGCAAGGGATGACCCCGGTCTCCTAGACAACCCCGTTCCCTCTTTGCCTCAACATGGTACAACATCAGGACTCCGGAAGCTCTTGTGTGCACTAGTGCGCACTCTACTGCGTGTGCGCGCGCCTGACACAGATCGATTCATATTCCACCCGCTTTCACTTTCTGTCAATGACGGGTTCCTGACGCCCGCGGCCATCGGCCACCGGCCACCGGTAGTTTTCTTCTGGTGCCTTTTGCCACCCCGCAATGTTCAGCCCTAGTTTCCAGTAGCTGCTATGCCTTCAGACACTTCAACCGCTCCGTTCGGGCCACTGGAGACAATTCCGTTTTTCCTTTTTCTTTCCGCCCCGCCGTCTGGTCTCGTTAGCAAGGCCTTCCCTCCGGCACCGGAAAGAAACGAAAGAGACACGATCGGCCTCATGGTTTTCGACGCCCTGGATCTCGCCCGTCTTCACGTCGTCGACCTCATGCTGTCGACTGGACAAATGCGTTGAGCAAGTTTGGGCGTCGTAGTCTAAAAGACCAGGACGGGATCTAACTATACGCAGCAGAGCTGACGTGCTCAACCAACGTAGCCGTAAGATTGCCTTTTTCTTTACTTTAGCGATGGAAGGACAAGACCTGCGATCTCCCGCGCCCCGTCTAACAGGAACTAAAAAAGAGACGACGATCACACCGGAGCTTACTACCCATCACGGGACGAAACAAAAGTCCTTTGGTTATCGCCATACAGGGCAGGGGACACATAGGGACACGTGAAGTGCAATAAGCCTCATACGCTTCCCACCCCTCGTACCTGACGATCGCCGCGCAGATCTCTCTGAACATCAGGTAATCTGAACTTCTTGGAAGTCGGTTGCAGATCAACCCCCGTCGTTGCTACTTTCTGTGCCAGGTGTCTTTCTGCTTCCGGAGACTGCGTAGCTGCGTAGCAGAGGAAGGCAGTCTCTCAATCGCTTGTCCAGCGGGTCACATAGGAAACCGCCCGTTTTGATTAAGGCGGCCGCGCAGAAAAGCGGTCATTAGATCCACGGTGAGAGGGTTTTTTTTTCTCTTCACGTCACCCTCCGCGAGTCTCTTTCTCCTCGTGCTCCACTACCCGGAAGCCTTCACGTCCATTATGTGCGATGAGATGGGACCTAGTGGACCCCGTGTCTCCGGATCTCTACGAACACCCACCCCCGGTTTATCTCCAGACCGGCCCCCTAGCATAATCCATCACGTCAAAATTTCCAAACCGGCTCTCTCGTGAACCATCGCAACTGAAACCCAGCCGCCCCCTCTTTGGCCCACAAGTAAGAAGTTACCCGGGCCGCTCTGCAACGTTGCGCAAGGTCAGCCTTGTCATCCAGGGAAATATTCAAAATACGGCGCGGGCTCTTCCACACAGCCATGGAGTGCTTCACCCTTACCAATCATGATGCCGCGTCTTCTCCATGCGACCCTTATCCACGAGGCAGATCGTATTGCGCGTCCGGGGCGGGTAATCGCATGTTCCATTTTGCTAACTGATGTGCTATTCTCTACTATTTCATCCGCCGCCTTTCTCCATCTCGATTGCTGCTTCTGTGCTAAATGACTCATCCAGCGATGAAGAAATACTTCAATTACTCCAGTCCGCAACTTGTATCGTCCCAACTCTCACCCAAACTTTTCTACACCATGCCTCTCTCACCTCACAAAGTCACGAGGCACGGGTTCTTCTGTCTGCCTATTGGCGTGTAACGATTTCAATGTTCTGTCGTGAGCACCAATTTTTATGGCACCATTTTACAGCGCGTAGGGGTTCAAAGACCGGATGGTCAAGCAACTGCAATTAGTTAGCGGATGATTCCAACCTTCATCATGATGAAGGGGTCTACTTACGGAGGGCTCTTGGAAAGATCAGTCTTGAGGATAACGGGAACCCTGGTCATCTCCGTGACGTCTTGGATGTACTCGCCGCCCTCCTCACGCAGCTTGAAGAGCTTGAGGTATTTCTCCTTGTTTGACAAACGGGTCTCCGGAGCCTCGGGCGCGGGCACCTTCGAGTCGGATCTGGTGCGTTGCAGAGGCTTGGCGTCAGACCGCGTCGGCGAGCCGGGAACACTTTGCGTGGGCCTCTCAGCCAACGAAGCACCGGCCATCGCCTCGGTAACATCCGAAGCATTATCGTCGTCGTCGTCAAAAAGCGCATCCACGTCGTCCGTGGAGATGGTGCCGGTCTCCGTTTGCTTGCGAGCAGCTTCTTCTCTCTCCTTCTTGACTCGCTCGGCCTCCTGCGCTTGGCGAGCAGCAGCCATGGCATTGGCGTTTCTGACAGAGGCGGCAGCCTTGGGGCGCTCATCCTCAGGTACGTAGGCGGAGCTCGGTACGCCTTTCTCCCAGTAGAGCTCAAGCACTCTCTTCTCCTTCCTGAACTCAGCCTTCTTCAGAGGCAGCTGATCGCAGTGCACGCGCTTCTCGAAGCCCCACTCGGGAATGAGAACGTCGAAGGCGGACTCGTACACGCAAATGACGATGCCCTCTGTGATGAGATCGCCGTTGACCTCCTGTCTCTTCTTGTCCATGTTGCGGCAGGACTCGATGTGGATGCTCTGCTCTTGGGCGTTCTGGGCAGAGTCCTTTTTGGTGTTGCAAGCCTCAATCGTCTTGACAAGGGTCTCAAGGTCTTCCGTGTATTCAATCTTACCCTCAGACAACGCAGCCTCAAGTTGGCGGTGAACAATGACGTCAGCGTAGCGGCGGGTAGGGCTTGTGAAGTGAGTGTAAAGCGGCAAGTTCAGAGCGAAGTGAGGCCACAACTGCTTGGCCGTCTTGCCGGCAATGAAGTACTTGGCTCGCTGCATGGACTTCAGAACAAGCGTCTCCATTCCCTTGCGAACGTCGGCGTCATCGACCTTGAAGAGGCTGTTGTGAAGGCTGCCGCTGCCAGAAGTCTCGACCTCGTAGCCGATCGCGTTCATGCGGTCAGCAAAAGTCTGCAAACGGCGAGCGTTAGGCGGGCCTTGGCGGCGCAGAAGAGCCTTCTCGGGCAGAGCCTCGGCCAGGCGCTGAGCGACATAGGCGTTGGCCTTGTGCATGAGCTCCTCAACGAGCTCAGTGCCAGGGGTCGAGTCAAAGATGTTGTGCTTGATGGGGATGTTCTCGTCATCAAGCTGCTGCATGAGTCTAAGGGGAGCAATAGGCTCCCCACCAGCACCAAGACGAGCCTCGGTGAATTTTTGCGCGACAGCCTGTATATTGTTAGCAAAATGATCACAAGTCGTGGCTCCAGCGGTCCCTACGTTGAGAATCTGAATGTCTTTAAGCTGGATAGACTCGTGCTTCCAGTCAGCCTGGCCGTTCAGAGCCGCGTCGATCTCGTCGACAGTGATCTTCGCAGTGCTCTTGATGATACTCTTGCCTACCCAAGCGTCGCCCTCAGCAACGGCACCGTTGTGGGGGTTGACGCGGAAGAGCACACTCACAGCCAAGCGCTCCTCGCCAGGGGTCAAAGAGCAAACCTCGCCAAAGATCTTGGGAGGCAGCAGAGGGCAGGTACGGTTAACAAGGTGAACGGCAGTACCACGCTTCTTGGCCTCGCGGTCAACGAGAGAGTTGGGTTTGACAAAGTGAGTGACGTCAGGAATGTGAATACCAATATCAATCTTGCCGTCAGGCTGAGTCTTGATGTGGATGGCGTTTGCAAGCTCGGGCGAGCCGTCGAGGTCGAGAGTAACAACCTTCTCATCACGGAAATCGCGGCGGGCAGCCAGAGCTGTCTCATCTTCCTTAGCGAGAGACCAATCCTGCAGACCAACACTGCGCAGAACGGCCTCAGAGAACTCATCCGAGGAGAAGTTGTTGTCGCGAAGCAGGGCGTCGGTTTCCACCTTGAGGTCGCCCATACGACCAAGCTGCTCCACAAGCGTACCGAAAGGATGCAAAGAGGTAATCGGCCAGCGCTTTATGCAGGCCACGAAAATGCGATCCGCGTAATCCTGGTGCTTTTCGACAAAATCACGAGGAGCCTGCTCGGTGGGAATGGCAATGAGCGGCACACGCTTGTCGGTAGGCTTGAACCAAACGATCTTGGGCTTCTCCTGGGAACGATTGTCCTGGTGACGATTGTTGCCACCATCTCTGGCAGCTCTCTCCGCCTCCTGCTTCTCCTTGGTAGCCTGGCTGCTGGGTCGGAGCAGACCGAGGGTGCCGGAGAACATCTGACCAGCAACGCGCTCAATTACAGCCACAATGTGTCCAGCGTAAAGGGGCTTGGCCTCATCGTTTATTTCCTCCTCTTCAACGAGAAGCAGGCTCTGACCTTCGACTTCAACGTCGTCATTCTTCTTCTGGGTAGGACGCTGACGCAGACTGCCACGGCGGCGGATGCCGCCCTCCTGCTGCGTGTTGTCGTCATTGTTGTTAGACGATTGGTTCTGCCCGTTGGTCGATCCAGACCGGGTATCAGTGATGTCCTTGCGCTTTTTCTTTTCTTCTTTCTCGCGCTTCTGCGACCAAACTTCGTCGACATCGAGCAATTCGACGGCGACGAGGTCACCTTCGAGGGCACGGTTGCGATCCTTGCTACCGCAAATAAAGATATCAGCATCGAGCAGACCGTCCTGGGTGGAGACATAGGCGTCGCTACGGTTCTTCTTGTTGACGCGGAGAATACCAGACACGAGCTGGCCATCGCCAAGAAGAGCAGGGAGAGTAGCCTGCGGGAGGTAAGGAGTGAAGAGCGTCTTTCTCTGCTGCTGCTGTTGCTGGTTTCCACCTAGCTGGCCACCATGCTGACCACCCTGAAGACCAATGAATTGCTGGCCGTTCATCTGAGCTTGCAGAGCCTGGAGCTGCTGCATTTGCATAGGGTTGAGCTGCTGGCCAGGATACATTTGCATAGGAAGCATCTGGCCGGGCATCTGCATGAGCTGAGGCTGACCGGGGTACTGGAACGCGCCAATGCTAGAAATAGATTGGTTGATAGAACCACGAGAACGGTGGCCAGGCTGGAAACCACCCTGGTCCTGACCCTGATTGCCGCCTTGGTTGCGCCAGTTGCCGTCGAAGTTGCGAGAGCCAGTTCTAGTATGGCCGGAGCTGCCACGACGTCCGAAGTCATTTTGGTTATCATTGGAGAAGCCACCGCGGCCAGCGCCGCCACCTCCACGACCGTTAACGGCCATGCTTTGACTGCGACCGTGTCCTCCACGTCCACGACCGGCGCTGGTGCCCTGGGCAATCGGGGCCTCAGGTTGCGTCGGAGCGGGGGCGGGGGCAGAGGCGCCACCGTCGGCAGCGTCGCCAGGAGCCGGCGCCGCAGGGAATTGGAAACCCGAAGTTGTGCGCTTCTGCTGGGCAATTTCAGCTGCCTTCTTCGCATCGGCAAGTGCAAGAGAATGGCGTCTCTGATGGCCACCTCCGGCACCACCGCCTCGGCCTCCACGACCACCGGCATTCTCTCTGCCAGTGGGGGGAACGCCGGCAGCATCGTTGTTAAAGGCCGAACCGGAAGCACCCGAGGAGGGAGCGGGGGGAGGACCCATTCCCATGTTGGGAAGTGCCGACTGATTACGGCGATGTGACATGGGCTGTGTGGGAGGTCCGCCCATGTTGACATTCTGCTGTGGAAGCTGTTGTGGGAACTGGAAGCTGCCCTGCGGCGCCATGCCCGGCTGCAGGTTGAAAGCACCACCTGGGCCAAGCTGTTGCGTGGGGGGCATCATTCCCATGTTCATGTATTGTTGCTGGGTAGCCTGGATCTGTTGCTGCTGTTGCTGCAATAGCTCAATCTGCTGCTGGATAGCTAGCTGTTCCACTGTAAAGAAGACACTTTGTCAGCATCGTGATGGGTATAGAGAAGGTGGCGAATTGGCAGCGGTAGATGGACCGGAGGTTGCAGACAGATGAGCTGGAGACGGAGACGGGATAGGGAGTTGAACTTACTGCCCGGATTGGCAAACATGCTCATCAACGGAGTCAACTCGGAGGGGCTTCTCCTGTGCGCGATGTGAAGCCGACGGCCGGTAGGGCCTGGGACGCCGCCAGCAGGCTGCTGCTGCTGGGGCTGCTGTTGCTGCTGCTGCTCCATGATGAGCAGTCAGTCAGATGAAAGATTGATGTCGGTTATTGTGATGCACGTCGTGTGCGTGTCGGATACGGATGGAGGGACGGATGGGCAGGAAGGCCGGCGTCGGATTGTCGGTCGTTTGGTCGTTGGCGTCGATGCTCAGCGAGCTGTGTGGAATGATGTGGCACGTATCGACGTATGTATTTGCGGACTAAAGACAGTGGAGAACTGGGATGGATATGGTTTTGGTTTTTGGTCTTGGAGTATAGTTTGTCCAGCGGACGTAGACGTAGTGCGTAGCGTTTCAAGGAGGGTAAGTAAATTGTCTGATTGACCAGAGAGGGATTGGATTGGATTGGATTGGGATGAGATGGTTTGAGGGGAGGGTGATTGTCGGCAAGACGAGCGAGGATGAAAGGGAAAGGAGCTCGCAAGGAGTGTGCGAAGTGATGGTTGAGGTGGGAAAAAAGGGTGAGGCAGACAGACGTGAAGAAGACAAGGCAGGATGGGAATGTCCTCTCTCTGGAGCGACTGACGGGGGGTTTGTTGCGAAAGGCGAGTCGGGGAGGAGGGTGTGGAGTGGGGAGGAGGAGAGGAGGAGGAGGAGAGGAGGAGGAGGAGACACTACTGCGTCCACGTACGGTAAGGTACAAGGCACGGTGGCAGGCAAGGTGGAAGTACCTGCCCGTTCTTGCGTACTGAGGCACTGCAGAAGGGCGGACATCGGCCACGGCGGGCACAGCACAACCTACCTTACCTGGAGTACGGATACGACAGATGGACCGGTGCCTTAAAACCACGGTGAATGATAAGCTTGCATTTTTGTTTCTAGTGCTTTAGGTTGCCTGGCTATCTCTCTAAGATAGGCCAACTAAGTTATGGTTTGGCAAAAGGTACTTGAGATACCTGGGCTGAGGTAAGGCAGGTAGGTACTTCTAGCTACCATGCTTATGTAAGGCATCTCCCCGCTGAGCTGGTTTTGGTAGCTGCGATGTTGCTGCGCGCCGACCTCAAGTTTCCGACACTTCAAACACACGACAGTCAGCACCTAGCAACCGGCATGCTTAAGGTGCCTCAGCTATCAAACTACTTCTTCAGGAGAAAGGTTCAACGTCTTCAACATAGAGGCAAGGCGAGATATACCTTTGGTGGGTAGCTTGACACGCAGGCAAATAATCACGTACCTTGCCCTGACTTGGGTCGGTTTGACGACTCGAGGTCAAGACTCAGGGCTCTGGACTCAGTCAGGTCCACGACTCCAGGGTGCAGTCTCCCGTCCAGGGCCAGTCGACTTCGACGGAAGTGGGGACCACGCCGCAGCCCGCTCGCCGCGCGCCGCACGCAGGAGAAAGACCACGCTGACCAGGTCAGGGCTCCCGGGTTCGAGGGACGCACCTCGGATACTTTTGGTAAGGTAGATCAGTTCCTTGCCGTATTGTCGCCCTAACGTCTTGCTACGGCAGCTCCTTGACAAGCCGAGGGCGGTCGCGGGACATGCCACAAGTCTCATCATGTACTTTCTCTACCTACCTACCTAGGCAGGCACCTTACGTCCAAAGAAAGTCAGTGTTGTCGGCGGCTGCGACCTGTGAGAGGTACCTTGGCATACCGTTTTCCTTGGACACCTGCTGCAGACTGATACGGGGGCAGATGTCAGATGCAGGGCAGACGACGAAGACGGGGGAAAAGGTATGGGGACAACAGATACCTACATGTAGCGTATTTCCAGGATGGATGCGCAGACCGGGGACAAGTCTCTTTTGGTACTGGAACAGACAGAAAGGCTCAAGGTCGCGACGAGCTCTTCACGACCAGACGAGACTCTACAAGAGGCGTGACGATGACTCCCTGGACAGCTCGGCTCTAAGACACAGAAAGAAAAATATGCAATGGCAGACGGATGGGCTTTATTCAACCCCAGCTCTGCTGTGGAGTCTTCCTACCTTACGTAGTAGTACCTCCTCGACTGCTGTGCTGCTCATCACCCCAACCCAAAGTTGGAGATCCTCCTGTCTTCTCTCAGACGATCTGTCCAGTCTCTGTTCGCGCTGGCGCCCGACGCTTTTGTCATCGCCAGGGCCAAAAACAGGGCAAGGCAAGGAAAGGCGAGACAGGGCATAATCAGACTACAGTCCGCATCTCACTGGGAAGCTTGGATCGGCCCCAAGTCCCGGCAACGGTCCCAGTGTACCAGTCATGGCTTGTATTACTTCCTCTGCTGCCCGCGCGGCGACGAAGTACCTTTGAATGGATACCTATGGGCAGAGTCTGGCAGCCTTCAGGCTTCAGGCTTTAACATTTCGGTGACACTGGACTGAACGGGTCCACACGCGGGTCCGACCAACCAGCGGGGACGCTATACCAGAAACCCGTCCAGCTCAGCGCCGCTATTGGTCTCAAGCAGCTCGCTGTCACCCCACTGCACTGCAACTATGGCGACGTCTCTGGTGTGCGGGCTGTTTCTGTCCGGCGAGCTGCGATGCCGTCCGGTGCCTCCTTTTTTTTCCTTGGTTTTTATTTGCTTCTCTCACACATTTTGAGAACGATTTTTAATTTATGTTCTGGCTGCCACCTACGGTAATAGCTGCAAGCCTGCGAACTAAGGTGCCTCGGTAGCACCAAACAGCCGCGAGCTAAGGGTCACAGTGCAGCAGGGGTCTTCGACTCCAGTACCCCAAACCAGCCCCAAGTCGCCGCGAACGGTAACATTTTCCCACCTGCTACGTCGTATTGTTTTCCGATGCTCCACCCCAACACGTCGCTCGACCTAAACAGGAACTCGACAAGTCCAGTCTGAACCTGGTCCAATTGACGACACACCACCACTGCCAACCAACCGCAAACCGACCTGTCCTCCCCCAGGCCCAGAAAAAAGCCCAGCCTCGTCTGGACTTTCAAAGATCGCCCGCGAGAGAGAGCAGCCTTGTCTCCCCTGATCGGCTACCGCGGACGTCACTGTCCTTTTTTTTTTCTTTGGCACCTGGCCTCGGTTGCCGGTGCGATTTTGCATCCCACGCGTATCGACCCCACCGCCCAATGCATTAGGCCTGGGCACGTCCAGCAACGACTGGAAACAACCCGTGTCACCCAACCATGGCGCATTCCTCACCGTCGCGGAGGAGCCACAGCAAGGACTATGTCAAGCAGAGTCCCGAACGTGGTTTTACCGCAGACTTTCTCTCCGAGAATCGCAACTCCGAACTGAGCCATCGCGATGCGCTCGCCGCCGCCCAGCTCGAACACGAGCGCGTACGCCTCGCCGCGCTGAGGGTCTACGAGGTCCACCAACTGCAGGAGGAGAAGCAGAGATTAGAGGCAGAACAGCGAAGAATAGCACAGCTTCAAAGGGAGGAAGAGGAGCGACTTAAGGCCGAGGCAGCCGTTCGCGCTGAGCAGCAGAGGCTCAGAGAGCTCAAGGCGAAGCAGATACCTCAACTTCCTCCTGAGCCCGAACCGGAACCGCCCAAACCTGCCGCAGTGCCGCCAAAGAAGCAAGAGCAACAAGTCAATGGCACAACTGCCCAGGAAGTCAAGGCCGAGGCCACAGCCCCGACCGCTCAAAGACTACAAACAACGCCTGTGACGAACGCTTCGACGCTGCCTGCTCAACCCGCGAAGACTCCTTTAGCACCTCCATCACAACCGGCCGCAGCGGCAACTGCTCCGGCTGCTCAAGCTAATGGTTTCCTAACGAAACCTGCGGAGACCGCGCCACCCAAGGCGGCCGTCACACCCGCGACCGCCAGTACACCAGCTATCGATCGATATGTCGAGATACACCAAGCCTTGAAGAAGTTGAGAAAAGACGTTGAGGCCCTTTCGAAACAGTCAGGGTCTCCGTTGAAGGGCAAGCTCGGTGACATGCGCAGACAGATCAGAAAGTCAATTGGGCAGCTGACTGCTGGCAAGGGGGCAAATGTTCAGCCCGTAAGGAATCCCAGGGCCCTTATCCTGCCAAGATATTGACATCACTCAGATGAACACGATTAACACTACCCTGCGCGAATCTCTCGACGGAAGGATACAGTCGCCTCTGGTGGATGTCAGCATGTACGTCCAACTAAACAGGGAACCTGTCGAGGGAGCCGTCCATAACGGCGCGCAGATGCCGGCCTTATTCATCTACCTACTCAACATCCTCTCCAAGGCAATCATAGGACAATTCGCCAATGAGGGTGGAGCGAACCCGAAATCCGCGGAGCCAGTCGGCATTGTCACTGCCCAGATCTTCTCCAACAAGGACTACCACTGGCGGGGTGTCTCCCTAATCGACGTCCTGATTGCCAAGTTCCGCGTGGCCTGCCCAGTCTTGTTCGGTTCTAGGGGAAACGACAAGACCCAGGGCGGTCGACAGGCCATCGGTTGGAAGAAGGAGGACGGCAACTGGATCCCCGAGCAGGCGCACAACGACAGGATGACGGGTCTCGGCGCCGGGTTCGCGGCTATTGCCCTGCGTGACTTCAGCAAGGCGTCCAAGACCAACCCGTACCCGCCGACGAACTACTGGAAGGCGATGGCCCAGATTGTCAATTCGCCGCCGCAGCTCGTCTCCAACACCCAGTACATTGTGCTCAAGTCCATGATCGACGGCCACCAGCAGCGTTTCATCAACTTCTACGGCAACGCCGCCGTCGCGGCCTTGCGCATGGCCCTCGTAGAATTCCCTAAAAAGGCTCCTGCCGGGGCTGCGGCCGCGCAAGGTCTTCAAGTTCTCGCAGATGTAATGAGGAGAGATTCGGGGTTAGACTTGTCATGAAAAAAAAAAAAAAAATAGCAGCGTTCGGACAAACAGGGAGACTATACTTGTACACAAAACAAATCGAGGATGACCGGCTTCTGATACCAGGAAAAGGGGCACATATACTCTGGCGTTTCCGGAACAATCAACTAAACACACCAGATGGCGAAGAGCTGATTTTAAAGGGAGGGAGGCCTAATTCGGGTCCGAATCACGCATGGGCCGGTGTATCAGGAAGTAAGATAATTTAGAATTGCACATCGTCTGTTGGATGGGACGATCTACTTCACCCTCAATGAGGCCTCCACCTTCCAGCAGTTAATGACCAGTAAACAAATGACAAAATCGCTCCCGTATAACTCCCAAACCCCGTCTTGTAAATAGTGCAATTCTCCCTTTGGTTTTCATCCTCCCCTTTCACAAGGCTTAACCCCGAGCATCCATCGCGTTACAATATCAACAACAAAACAAGCAGCAAGATGAGCACGAAGATGAGCACCGCAATACAGCAGCTGCTCAACCTGTCCTCGTTCCTCCGCATCACGTACTGCAACTTCTGCACGCCAGTCTGCAACCTCCCACCGACCCGATCGGCCACGCTGTCCACGACCTCGAGCATCTCGCGCTGCTCCTCCAGCTCGCGACCCATGTCGTCCGCCTGCCTCCTCAGATTCCCCACCGTCTGAAACACGCCGTCGAGGTGCGTGTCCTGCTGCCGCATCATCTCGAGCTGCTGCTGCTGCTCGAATTCGACGTACCCGTCCCCGCCCTCGCCGTCCTGGATCGCGAAGGAGTTCGGGTCCGGCAGGTCCGAGGCCTTGGCGGCCGCCGTCGCATCGCCGAACCTCTTGGCCAGCTCGTCGCGCATGTCCTCCACCTCCCCGCCGACCTCCTGCACCAGCCTCTTGCGGCGCGTCACCTCGGACGCGGAGAGCCCAAACGAGGTCGGGTCCGACTCGACGGCCTTCACGGACTCGACGAGGTCGGCGAGGTCTTCGGCCAACGCCTCCAGGGCGGATTCGAGGTCGGAGCGGGCCGAGGCGAGTTCAGGCGATGTCGGGGACGTGGAGAGGGACCGGATGCGGAGGTAGGATGTGAATAGGGGCCGGGTCGATTCCAGCTGGGAGAGGACATCTCTGTTTGCGAGGGAAACCAAAAGGTTAGCTTTGTTCAATGACATCGCGTGCTGGTTTTGCGATGAGCGAGGTGTCGCTTACTGCTGGACTTGGAGGAAGGGATCCTCCTCGTTGGCGGAGGACATCATCCTGGCGACGCGGATATGGAAAGGCGCATCCGTAGACGCATTGGTCGTTGTTAATTGATGTTGTGTTAGAGCCGGAGATGCGCCAGCTAACTGTTCAAAGTCTAGATAGAGTTGTGGGTTGTCCAATCGATGGGGATTAAATAGGCGTGTAGTCGGATGCCTACCGGGGTCTAAGCTGTAGCAGCCAAACTACCGTTTAGGTAAACGCGGCTGGGATGACGTTTGCGAGTGTCTGTCCTACATGCTGCGGCCAGCGGTGGTGGTAAGCTTCCCGTCCCGTCTGGCCCTCTTAGGTGTCCACTCGGTGGCAGGTACTTGGAGGTACTTTTGGGATCGTGCGGTGACGGACCGCTGCTGGCAATTCTCCGGGTTTTTGACGCTCTTCACCGAAGACAGCTCAAGGGTAACCCCTCCTTCACCGAGAAAAATTTCCCCATACAGAGGGGTTGATTTTTATGTAAGTGGGATGCATGCGCCTTCACTCACGACGTCCCCCAGTCCACATAAGCTCTCTCACTCAGTCACTCACTGAACCCACACTTCATATCTCGGTGCATAGCGTTGGCCTAGAGGTGGTTCTCGACATAATAACAGCACAGGGAGCTCTTTATTGGTTTTTTTTTCTCCAAGAAAATATCGGAGTCAAAGAATCATCATCACCATGATCCCAGAAAAGCCCCTGCCCTGCTCAGACGAGTTCCCCTCGCCAGAGGCCTACGTCTCCGCCCTCCTTGATTTCGTCACAAAGACAGACATCTTCCAGATCCTCTGCGGCGGCGTCCACGTCCTCGACTTCTTCACAAACAACCCGGGCCTGTTCCACCAAATCCTCCCGCAAGAATGGCAGCCCTTCCTCCTTTCCTACGACACCATGCGCCTCCTCGACCTGCTCATGAGGGACGACCTGGACGACCTGCCCGCGACAATGGACCCCGCGCCGCCGGAGAGCTTCCTGGACTACGTCCGCGCCATTCGCCGCCTCTCCCTCTCCAGGAACTTCGAGCCGTCCTCCTCGTCACAGTCAGCCAAACCCCCGCCAAAACTCTCCCGCTCCGTTGCCGTGGGCATGAAGCCCAAAAAGGTGCACGAGGTGGCCTACTTCGCGCGGTACGTCGACTCCCTCGCGGGCGCCATCTCGGAGCGCTGGGGCAAGGACACGACGCACTTTGTCGACTTCGGCAGCGGCCAGAACTACCTTGGCCGCACCCTCGCCCTGCCGCCCTACAACCGCCACGTCGTCGCCGTTGAGGGTCGCGAGCACAACATCGACGGCGCGCGGGGCCTCGACGTGCTGTCCGGGCTCGCGAGCAAGGAGGTCGTCATGCGCAACAAGAAACTGTGGGCCCAGATGCAGGCCGACAAGTTCGGCACAGACAACGCCAAGAGGGTCGTCAAGCCGTCCGGGGACGCCGCCGCCGAGGACTTTGACTTCAGGCCCATCAAGGAGCTCGCGCCGCAGTACAACCGCGCCATCGGCAAGGGGTCCGTTTCGTACGTCGTCGGCAGGTTGGAGAGCGGCGATCTCACTGAGGTCATCGGACGCATCGAGAAGGAGGTGCTTCCCGGGGAGGAGGGCAAGGACCTTAGGATGATGGCCGTGTCGATCCACTCGTGCGGCAACCTCTCGCACTACGGCATCCGCTCGCTCATCATGAACCCGGCGATCCACTCCGTCGCCATCGTCGGATGCTGTTACAACCTCCTCACGGAGAAGCTGGGACCGCCGACGTACAAGTACACGTACGCCCGCCCAAGCCTGCAGGCCCTCAACGGCAGGGTGGTCAGGGAGTCGTCGCGCTTCGACCCAGAGGGCTTCCCGCTGAGCGAGAGGCTGTCGACGCACGGGGGCGGGATCAGGATGAACATCACAGCGAGGATGATGGCGTGTCAGGCGCCGCAGAACTGGACGCAGTCCGACAGCGACGATTTCTTCACCCGCCACCTGTACCGCGCCATCCTGCAAAAGATCTTCCTCGACAAGGGCGTCATCTCCAAAGTCTACCACCGCGATTCGACCGGGGGGGAAGAAGCCTCCGAGACCCCGTTCAACATGAGCACGAACCCGGTCATCATTGGCTCCCTGCGCAAGGCCTGCTACCGGTCCCTGGGAGACTACATCCGCGGGGCCGTGACGAAGCTCACGACGAACCGCGAGTACGGGCAGTACAGCGCCATCATCAAGGAGAAAATGTCCGACATGCCCGACGACGAGATCAGGCGCTACGAGGACGAGTACCTCTCCCGCAAGAAGGAAGTCGCCGCCGTGTGGAGCTTGATGGCCTTCAGCGCGTGCGTCGTCGAGTCGCTCATCGTCACGGACCGCTGGCTGTTCCTGAAGGAGCACGCCGACGTCGTCCGGGACGCCTGGGTTGAGACGGTGTTCGACTACGGGCTGAGCCCGAGGAACATGGTTGTTGTGGGCATCAAGAAATGAGACTGGAACTTTGTTTTACGACTCTTGGCATCCCATTGGCTCCACGGAAGTGTGTTTCTCTATCGCCTGCATCACGCACCCGTTTTTTTGCGCGCGAAAATTCCCCGTCGACGGCGCGGAAATCGCGCAGATGGCAAGCGGCGAACTTGTTTGGCATACCTGAGTTGCTTCCTGACATCTCCATCTCACACTTTCTACTCGCGCCGCTGTCACATCCGAGCCATACGACCCACGTTCCGACTTCGATATCTGCCTCGGTTCTTTGGCTGCAGCGAGACGAATTGTCAACAGCAGGAACTGATCTATTCGTCAGATGTCATGGCAGATTCCCAGATTGGGTACATGTCAGCATTCTCAAGTTGGACAACTCTAAAAGCCAAGGCAAAATAGCAGCCTAAGAGAATGGCAGCCACGATGTTAGTGATCAGGTTCAGCACACAGCATCATGCCGCTTAAAGTATTCGTGAAAATGGCGATTCAAGGATGTCAAAAACAAGTCTGGTCTCTGTGGGACATGGAAGCCAACAATATCGGAAAAGCTAGGGCGACAGTGTCATGAGTAGCCGTCAGAGTTGGGTCTCGCTCGTCGCCGGGAGAAGTCGGCGAACCCGGCGAAGACTTCGGGTCAGTTACCGCCCATGCGCGACGACGTCGTCGCCGTCATGGTAGTCGCTTGCCGTCGCTCTGAGATTCGGGCGGTAGTAGGGACAAGGGTGTTGTGAGTCGATCACTGCGGCTCCTGCGGCAGACGGACAAACCGCAGTTCTGCTTCGCGCTCTGTGATGTCATGCATGAACTTGCATCGGAGGGAAGCACGCAGGAATTTGTTGGAAAGTGTTTCGTCTGTCTATGAGGGTCGCCGTCATCTTGAAGAACTGGAGTGGTACATGAACCCCTCCTCCCCCCCCGCTCCGTTCTGGTGTGCAGATGCAGGGCACGATCTATCAGCGGGGTACAGGCAAACAATTAGCCTTGAATGGGCATCTCGCCCGAGCAAAACTTCGTCTACTAGCTCCAAAAGCTCGTATGAAGTAGAGCCATCTAGATAGCGACTAGGGGTAGCTCCCAGCAAAGCAAGCAGGTCGCTTTTTTATTCGACGTAAGTAGGGCGCCCGCTTCTAATTATTTAAAGCAAGAGGGTATAATAAGTAGAGATTTATTTTTATATAGAGTACCTATAGTAACTCTTAATTATCTAATATATAGTCCTCTTTACTTACTCTCTCCTAATTAGTACTACTAAGTAGTAATTTAATATATTATAATACCTACTTATTAGCTATATTAACCGCTAGATAGTTATATATATTATTATAGATCCCCTAGGTCTATTCCTGATTATAGAACTTATAGTAATACTCTAGATAATAATAGGATTATATAGGAGAAAAGTAAATTACCTTATAACTAATATGTTAAGTAATAAGTATAATATTTTAGTATTATTAAGCTATTCTTACTAACTTAATAATATAGGAGTTTTATAATTAAAGTTTTAATAATATCAAAAAATTTGATAGTAGTAGTAGCTTACTGCCTACTAGATTAGGTATAGCGCTACTTTGTACGCTTTTTGCTGCTTTCTTTGTATTAAGCGAAGCTGTACGCTTTTTGAGTTAAAAACGCTTTTTAGCCACCCCTAATAGCGACAGTCATAGCTTGAGATAACGCCAAAGCATCTAGTTCCCTATCTGTGGATCTCGAAACGGGTACGATCTGATCCGCAGATAGTAAAGCACTGTCGGGCGAATGAGATGACCGGAGGTATACGGAAGACTCGATCTAGAGACGTAAAATCGGTGGTTCAAGATGGGTCAGTCACCCAAGAAACGGACGGAATCGAGAGAAGAAAAAAAACCCTCTTGGTGAAAATTCAAGGGTTCGGCGATGCTCCGGCCTCAT
This sequence comes from Colletotrichum sansevieriae, assembly GCA_026260285.1. Classification (NCBI taxonomy): domain Eukaryota; kingdom Fungi; phylum Ascomycota; class Sordariomycetes; order Glomerellales; family Glomerellaceae; genus Colletotrichum; species Colletotrichum sansevieriae. Next base: position 147,261 of record JAOQIF010000036.1, read on the forward strand.
GATGGATCATGGCACGTCGTCAGTGAGACCTGTACCCAGCCAGGTGGAGGAGACCCTCATCTTCGTGCGAGCCCGCTGCTGAGTATCCTACGCTGCCGATGCGGACAGTGTGCCAGATTCGGCAACCAAGCAGGAGACGTTGAGATATCAAGCTCCTTGTAGCACCAAATGCGTTGCTTCGCGCATTCATTTGACAGGGTGAATCGCCCCCAATCAGTACGTATTATTTGCTGAACGGTGTGCAATGCTGTCATAAGGGTGTGTGGTGACGATGCGTTTGCCTGCCGAAATACTCGCGTGCAGGTAAGACGACCGAATGTTTGGCACAGCTCGCAGAGACTGTGACCTTCCGTTGGATGTCGGGTGTCAGAAGGCAAACCTTGGAGTCGTGGGTCAGCGCCGTCAATCCACGCTTGTTCACGAGTCAGGCTTCCGATCCCAGGAAGCGCAACCACGTCCGACGACTTCATCTGCGAGTTGCGCCTGAGTGGGCGATAGCGGCAAAAGATGGGGGTCAACCATCATGACACGCTTAGAAGCGGCCGTCGAAGGGCAGCGGACCCAGGTAGTGTTGCGGAGCGGGATCCCCTGTCGTGGCCGAAGTTTGCACGCTTTCCAGGGGTTATGGCACCAGCGACCAGTCCAGTTGCTGTTTTTCGCCTCGAGTGGTCGTCGGCTTGTCGACAACAGGAAACCCGAGTTGCTGCCCACGACAGTTCGCTGTTATACCAGGAGTAGCGTTAGCTGTTAGCCGGGGCACAGGCGAGTCCACTGGAGAACCCATGCTCAACTCGAGCTCTTTCGCGTGGCGCCGATTTGACGATGCGCAGCGAACCAGTCAGATGACACATCCCTGAAGAGGATGGGAAAGGGTTCGTTCGGACAAGGTTCAGGAACCGTTGCGATCGGCGGGGAGGTTGGAGACGACCAGCGCATTTCTAAGGTGTTTTCCCAAAACCGCCATGAGTATGGGTGAAAGCTTGGTCTGACGCAATGGCGTTCGGAGATGGGAAGCTGTGATGGCAAACAAGTGTTGAATTGGCGCCAGGAAATCGAAGTACCTACCTTAGGTACCTGGTAAAGAAAGCTCAGTTAGAGGACCGGCTCCTAGGGCGCCGGAGAGAGGGATCCTACCTTAAGGTACCTAAGTGCGGGGTGAGCTCCCTCGCTCCAGTAGGTACGGTACATGCCGATGTCTGGACGATATCATCGTCAATTGAGCATTGTTGTTCATGTCGTATGGAACAACCTGCTCAGGATCCTCGATGTGCCGAGTGAGGGTTTGTTGGTGCTGGGTGCTGGCGGTAACCATTATCCCGCGTCGTCTGTCGAGGAAGTTCGATGCGATGCCGAGGCCAGCCGCATACGGGATCAGGCAATGCCAGTAACGCCCGTTGGCACTCTGGTTGCCTTGTTGTCGTTGATGAGGATGATGATGATGATGGTAGTGATGATGATGAGAGATGAGAAGTGAGTAATGATGGTAGCGTAGCAGGAGACTACCGGGTGCTCCTGCTGGCGGCTGCTCCTGTCAGGTACCTGCCTAGGTACCTTACGTTACCCAGCTTACATTATCTGATGGTTCGGGGGAAGGTCAAGCTCTAGGTGAGAGAAGTTGAGCATTTCGTCGAATGCTGCTGGCCCCGTCTATCGTTACCATTACAGATGGCTCAGTGGCGTCACTCAGGTAAGGTGCCCGGTTAAGACTTGATTCCGCATTCCTGGCTGGGCCACATCAATCTACTGCAAGCTGGGAGAGACGGCTGGATGTTCGTAGATAGGCCGATGGCCATAGACACCCGCAACCCCCACGTTCCCGACACCACTAGTCTCCTGCGCGCCGCCCGAAAAGTAATTACTGTGTGCCCGTGGCCTCCTGGTGCATTCAAGTTTCTGGGTGTTTAAGGGGCCGTCTTAGCTCTGAGGTGAGCTTGTTGAGGCCTTCCATGTTCAGAGCAGGAGGAAGTCAGTCGGCCACGGTCAAGGCGTTAGGATGACGGGATTTCGTTAGTACGCGCCTCATCAGTCTCAGCATTCGTCCACGGGAAATCGCGCCTTTCTGCTTTTAGTTGCGAAATGAAGGGCCCCGGCCCAGGCAGGCGTCGACATCCGAGGCAAGATGAACGAGAATGAGTGCGTGATCGAGACACACGTGTACTATTCGGCATCTATTCTTGGTCATTTAGTGGAAAACAGAGAGACTGATAGCGGCTCAACTGCTATCCACTCCGCTGCCCACTTACACGGGATCGGTTGAAGGCGCGAACCTGACTCAGACGCCCGCTGGAGTTGCCGTCTCTACTTCAGTAACATCCTCACGACCGAGAAGAGACATCAATTCGGATATCTCCAGCCAAGGCCAAGGGGGCCTTATTAGATCCAGAACACACTTGCCGCAACCAGATAACGTCGTGAAACCATCGGGGATGGAACCCCAACCCGGACTCCCATCGTACACCTTCAAGTCTCGCTCTCACCTCGCTCGCTCACGTGTAGGGGGAGATGCGTGTGCGCCGCGATGGCGAGACACACACCATCAAAGATGCAATCAAGGGTCGAAAGCATCCCCTGCTCAACCCCGCCATATCCTGCTGCCCACCTTCCTGCATCGAGGAGTGAGGAGCCTGCCTGCTCGCTTGGACTGAGTACGTGTTAGTGAGTGTGAGGAGGATGAAGTAGAGAGCGCCTGCGTGACCAACAGCATCATGGGAAAATGACAGCAATCCTATAGCCCTATGTCCGTCCTAAGAAATTTAGCATGGTAGTAGGTAATCATTACCATCATCATATTTCTACCAACTCGGCCAACCGCATCTTGACCGAGGTGGCCCTGCGTGATGCATTCGGACGGAACGACACAGCTTGCCACCTCGCTCTGGGCCCGGATCTACAAACGAACGAGAAAAAAAGAGCGGACAAAAAAGGACTCGGCATTCAGTGAACCACTCGAGCGGGGTTGAGGGGCCTGCGCTACCTTACCCGCCCTTTCTTGGTGCCCCCAGCCAACAACTACCTAGGTACCTTACCTTAGGTACTGAAGATAACTGATGCTTGTTCAACTCCTTCACCTTGCGCAGTATCTGCAACCCAACCAGATCCTCAAAGCAGGCAAACCCACGTTCTACCCGGTCAGTGGTGCTTTTTTCTCTCTCCCACCCCCCTCTTACAGGGTCCATTATGAACCTAATTCCTCTTTTCCCCTTCCCCCTTCATAACCTTTTCCATCCCTTCCACTTTCATTTCTTTTCCTGTTTCCCAACTACTTCCTCCGATACTTCATGCCGCCGATTTGTGTATGTGGTCCCCCAAGACTTGAAGAACTTCTCCGAGAGGAGATAACACAAGAGACGACGGTTCCCTGTCTGACAAAAAGACTACCGAAAGCTTAGCTCTGAGACTTTTGACTCTCCCAAGAAGCACCAGCCAGCCTTATGAAGGCCTGATCCGAACCCGGCAGAAAGGCTCTTCCTCCGATATACTTTCGCGAGCCCGACGTCTGTTCCCTACAGCAAATCGGGATCGGGCCTTTTTTATCCCCCTACCCTCATTCTCCTTATCAATTCCACAACATCAGGAAAAAGGGGAAGTCCATAGAAAGTGAAGTTAGGTGTGTGCTTCTTGGCCTCCACGCCAGAAGTTTGCTGCGTGCAGGCGTCACCATGAACGCCCAGGTCTCGTTCCTCGTAAGTCGACCCTCACGACAGCCCCCTGTCACTCTCGTCGATAGAGTCACGAATGGAAGAAAGTGCGGGGCTGGCTCTTGCACTTTCACGTCAACCCCACCGCAACGCTACCTCGCCGACGAGGGGATGCATCTTCCCCAGAGGGAGCCAATAATGACACAATGTCATGGGTCTACGGCCGAACTTGCTCTCTCGACTAACACCAAATGCGCTCGCGCTATCTAGGACGGCACCTACACCCTGACCCACATTCCTCTCGATCTCTACTCGATCTTGCTACAGCCCATCCTCCGCGTCCTTCTCCCTCAGACTCAAACCCTCAAGGCGTCCAAGGGAGAACCCGAGCATGAGCTAGAAGGCCTCAACTCCGAGAGCCAACATGGCTTTCTCAACATCAGCGTAACTCCCATGGAGTGCTCCATCGTCTGCCACAGCTCTTGGGCGAAGAATGTCTTCGAGCCCGCCATAGAAGACCTCCCAAAGGAACTCGCAAAGTCCGTCTCGATATCAAAGGACACATACCTCGTCCTCTCCGTTATCAGCGCCGGCATGGACGCGGCAGGTCGTGTCATGGAGCTGACTTCGCCTCTGGCTCTTGCCGGCATCCCCATCTTCTTCATCACCACCTACTACTCCGATTTCATCCTGGTACCCAGCAAGGACAGGCAGACCGTCGTCAAGGCCCTCTTAGCGCGCGGCTTCGAGCTGGCCGATAACGATTCCAACTTCGTCAGCCCTGCCGCTTCAGTCCATTTCCGCGGCGGAAGCCAGAACAATGGTCCCCCACTAACCCCGCCGCCCTCGACGATCGCCGAGCTCCAGGTGCGAACCTTCGATCTGCTCAAGAAGCGCAGCGTCGCTCCCTACGTTGAAGACAACCTCCTTCTCGTCCAGTGCTCCGGCCGCGAAACTTCCCAGCTCGGAGGCGAGTTCTCTCATACCCAGCGCCCGCCCCTGAGTAGGCAGATAACGGGCAACGGACACCGCCAGACGTGGCTCGACAACATCGATGCAAAGTTGTATACCGCCATGATATCGGCACTAGCGGCACGACCGCGCTTCCTGTCCATTACCCTGGCGCAGGAGGACCCCCCTTCCCTGCTGCTGGACAAGTCGCTTCTGGGCCTCTTCGGTGACTCCCTAGTTGGTGACACCAACTCGAACCTCACTCCCATCTTTCTTGACCTCGAGAGTCTCCCGTTCGAAGCCACGGGTATCGTCTGCGGCGTGGCTGGCACGCTGGTGCAGGATATGCGCACTGGTGACAGCGCAGGGCTGTCATATCTTTCCACCGCAAGAGCTGGTGCTGTCATTCTCTCCTGTGAGCAGTCAATGCACGCACTTGAGATTCTCGAACCTAAGTTGTTCAAAGCTTAAAAGGAGTATGCGAATACCTCCACAGAAGTTCAAACGCACGGCCAAGGTTTGGTTTTGACCGTGGACGCAGTTGGAAGAAGAAGAAAGAAGCCAAAAAAGCTGTCGTGAGAATTTCTGAGTGAACATAACGACGTTGGATGAACGGGATGACTGTACTAGCATGAACCGGTTTGGCGGTTGGCAATCTGCTTTATGATTTTGTTTTTGAAAATATCTCGTCGGCATTTTGGCGTTTTGCGAAGGACGGCTCTCTGATCTTAGATACCAACTTTTGTCTGTCTTGCGAGAATTGGCGGGTGTTGGTCCTAGATCAAATATTCAGACGATTCGGACTTGATCTCTTTTGCCTTGTCAGAACGTCAAAATCTGGCGCAGCAACCTAAAATTCACCGTGAGCAACGTATGCCTGTATCCGAATCCTATCGCAGGATGCCTCCACCAAAAAAAAAAAAAAAAAAAAAAAAAAAAAAAAACCGAAGGAAAAAAAATCCGGGCCCTGCTATTCCTTTTCCTCAAGATGCCAGAGCCATCATGCTCCTTCAAGGGAAACGCAAGTGCTTGCTCACTTGCCCGCCTTCTTCTTCCCAGCCTCCTCCACCCATCCCGCCTTCACGAACGCATCCCTCGCGGAACTATTAATCAACGCGAACCGCCGCGGCCCCAGCTTCTGCCCGCCGTACCACCTCGTAACCACGACCATGACGTCCCACAGATCCATCAGCTGCATGAGGTGCAACAGCCTGCCCCCGGCCGCCGTCTCCCCGTCGTCGTCGCAGTCCTGGAAACTCGTCCCGTTCGGCCCCCGGATCCGCCACGCCGTCATGTTGTGCGTCGCCGTCCTCGCCTTCTTGTCCGTCGCCAGCAGGTGCTGCACGTACCCGGCCGCCTTCTCAGGCGACGTCACCTTCGCCGCCCGCGCCACGAATACCGACTTGAGCTCCACGAAGGGGTCCGACATGACCCACGGCGGCTCTTCCGCGAGGTACTCCGGCACTGTCGAGGACTCCTGCTGCTGATCCGTCTCTGCGTCGCCGTCCTGCGCTGCGGTCTCCGGCGAGGGGCTCCGCGCCGCGGCCTCGGCTTCCGCGCTCGCCTCCGCCCACCGCTGGTACTCCTCTATCGCGTCAAAGAGGCATACGGCGCCCGGTTGGTAGGCGGTGGCGACGGCGTCGCGGAAGAGGGTGAGGTCGCGGGCCCCGGCGCCGCGGGGGGCGTTCTCGCCGGCGCTGTGTGTGCCGAGGACCTGGGGCGGGACGTCGGGGTAGGATTCCGGGAGGCGGAGGGTCAGGGAGGAGGCGCCCGGGAGGGCGAGGATGTAGTTTGGTGGGGAGGGTGTGAGGGTGCCGTCGCCGTAGATTGAGTTTATGACTTCTATTTCGTCCTTGAGGTCGTCGGACATTTTGGGGACGTTGTGATGTATTGGTGTTGTTGTTGTTGTTGTTGAAGTAGTGGTGGGGTTTGCTTGAGGGTGTCGAAAAAGGTTCCGGGAGGTCCTTGTGGTGTAGGTCCGATGAGTGAGGAGGTTGTGTGGGAGACCACCAGTGAGTGGTTGAATTATTCTGTACTTTTCGGCAGCGTTGAAACGTATCGCATTAGAGGAATGCTTTGAGTTTGATTGGTGTTCTCGTACTCTTGAAATCGATCTCAACAAATGTCGAGTTGAGTGCTGTGTAGGATTCATATGGCACTCATTCGACGTTTGATGAGGTTGTGTGAGCGATCGTATGAACTCACACTGGAAGACCCGGCCACCGGCGGTAGGTAATTGTGGGTAACTCCTGGCCCGTGCGATCGTGGGTCTCGACCTTCATTCAATCCATTCACAGAAACTAGATCACCACATCGCATCTATCAAACCTCTGAAGTCCATTCTATTTTCGCCGCCTCTGGTGAATAACGTCACAGATTGAAGCTCAACCGAAGAAGAGGAACATACAGAAGTTGGCCCTTATTTGCCACGTGCACCTAGTAACGAGACGTCGCACCTAAAGAAGGACTGCCTCACTTCGACCAAGCAACCTTTCGCCGAGTAGGCTGTCAACCTGACAGCCTGATTTGAATCTCAACTTCGCTCAGCTTCAGTCACCTTTGAATCATCTCATGATAAATGGTCCATTGAAATAATTACAACGCATCCTAGTGCATCTGATTAGGCTGCGTGAATTGAGACACTGTTTGCTCTCTTGCGGCAAAATTATCGTTCGATATGGATATTCCCTCGATTTCTCGACGTCTCAGTACTGCTCTCGATCGACTCCTGATGACGAGGGTTGTCACCACGAAGGTCAAAACTTTCAAATCGTAGAAGGCAATCTTATGCGTCCAACCCAAAGACCGGCAGAACCGAGTCCAAGAGTTCTGCTGAATGCGAGGCACCCTTAGACTAACTCTCTATCGAGATGGCGAGGAATTTCACATGTCGTCCAGAAGCTTTGCTTGAAGCGGAGAATGCCGATAGCAACTATTGGGACTTCTCGCAGACTAGTGGGCTCATTCGGCCTGGAGCCTGCTAGTCTGGGCTAAATGAACCGAATATGTCACCGAAGACATCGATGTCAATGGCGTCCATTATCCCCGTTGTATCATAGCTTTGGCGGCCGCGTAGAAGAGCCTAGGAAGAAATCGACAGCCTTAACTTCCTACTAGTCTCACAACACTTTCCAGTATCTTTGACTGATTTCAACAATGTCTACATTCTGGTGATGTTCTTCGCATCTTCTCGGCGAGCAAACCGAAGCTTTTCTTGTCCGGAAATTGTCCTGACCCACCGCCGGATCGCAACATTCTCATATCATTGGCTTCTCTGATTGCATAGATTCGTAACAACCGGCTGGCTACATGTAGTTTTACGGCCCTCATAATCCTGGTCTCGTCTATGAGTCTTCGTTACTTTCCGGGTCGACTCTCACTCTATCATATCGGACCCGTACCATAAGATTCCTGTGATAACTGGTGTACGATTTCGAATAATGACCCAAATTCACGGCAACGGTGTTGTTGCTATCTGTACCGCGTATGGATCTGGTTCGAGCCAAGGATCCCGGAGTCTTTGGAACATGTTATGTCAACGACAACCAAACCAAAGCCGAATATGCGTGCATGCATGTGAAAGAAACGAGGGCTTTCGAAAGCAAAATTCTGCGCATATGCATATTGCAGTCTATTATACAAGCCCCTCCTACTGAAATGGCGCCTGAGCGGTGCCTCAGACACAATCACGACACAGGTGCTTGAGATCTAGGATGGAGAAGGAGTCAACGGTCCCATCATAGCCAGCTAATCAATCTATTGTCAAAGATAGGTCCACTAATTAGTAATTACGTTAATAGAATTCATTCAGCTTTCGAGAACCTAATTTTAGAGATTGTTAGAACGACGGAGTGGAGGATGAAGACATATCAGGGTTTGCAAGGACTAAAGACCATTTACGAGCAATCAACATCATCATCGGATGCTATATCTCGCCAAACCGCTTTTTCATAAAGTTTTGTTTGATATTCATCAGACACCATGGCACATCGTTGTTCGAAACTGGTTGAGAGGGTGTTGGTGTCGAAGATCGCCCATAAGAATCGAGCATAAGTGACCTCACCTTTCCGGACTTCATTGCGGAAATACGGCGACGTGTCATTGAGATGTAACTGCCTAATTCTACGTTCTGAAATGAGCCAGAGTTCATGAAATCTCCGGAAGAATAACTCGCTTTCCATCAGATATGGTACCGATCAGGCCTTTTTCGGCCTGAGCGCGCATGGGCGCCTTCGAAATGGGTAGTGTTACTTTACCTAGAACGAAGTATATTTCCCGTGTCTGTTTAAAGTACTAACGTAGGCTTCAAGGCCTCTAGGGTTTCTCTTGAAATTACAAACCAGGAAAGGGGGTCGTCGGAAGGTAGAGGGATTCGAGGACTGGCTGCTGATCACCCCAGAAGTATACTTCTGTGCTCATTCATACCAGGCGTCTATTCTATTCATGACACAGAATGAGGATCTGTCCGTTGAGGGGCCTCCCACTCAGCAGTCTTCGGTTTCACCCACTGCTAACTCTCAAGAATAAGCATCTATCTAGCGAGGCTGGCATGCCTGTACGAAGGCAAGATATATGATCTTCAGGCTTGAGGGAGCGTCAATGTGTGAGGCTATCACTGTGCGGCTATCAAAGACAGACCTGGAGGAGAAGAGCAAACAGACTGTTAGCGTCTGGCCCTCAGAATCACCACTATTTTTTCGTCTTACAATAATCCCAGAATCACAGTAATACCAACTACTTCAGACTACGCGTTGCCAAGAGTCGACTGCTTGACTTTGATTGAGCCCAAGAAGAATGCGGCCCAGGTTTTGTGTATTCTAGGCACGGAGGTTCGCAGTTCAATACTTTGCATAGCCAAGTGCCTTCGATTGAAGCGGAAATCGGACTTACAAGGCAGCATCAGTGAAAATCGAGGAGTTAAATGTGAATCAATACGTTTCATCATTTCAAACGGGCGACCCGGCGAATTCGAAATCGCGTCCGTCGCGAAATCACAGGGCTACCTAGCGACTGAAACCTGTCAGACGAGAGGATAGCATTGATTCCATGCGCTCCCCTCCACAGCCAAACGTTTATGGGGTTGAGTGTTGTATATTTATTTCGTATTGGTACACATGGTACGCTCCTTTCTCCGTTGGAGGTCCCAATGTCTGTCTGTTCCTCAAGCATGCTCTTCGCACTTTGCCATCCCATGTCGCTCGACCGGCTCTCAAACTCACGTTAATCCGCATGTCGCTCCATTCGGATGAGCCGAGTCTAGTTTTCGGTGCCCTGAGTCCTTCGGTGTCTTCGTTCCTCCTCGTAGCGCTTCAATCAATGACCCAGCTTCCTGCGTCCCTTCACCCTCCTCCGAGCAATGATCTTCCGTCCGTCCTTGGTCTTCATACGGGAAAGGAAACCAAGTCGCCTCTTTTGGATCAGTCTGGTGTTGCGATTCATGGTGTTGCGGGGACCGAAACAGAGCTGCATGGCGGCCATCGCAGGGTGCTCGGTGACGGCGCTGGAGGGGACGACATCGGCGCCATTGGCCGTCGAGGGGCTAAATGGCGTGGCCGTTGGGCGTCGGAATGCGCATGTGAGGGGAGTGATCGAGGGACGAAGGGATGGCAGAGACGAGAACGTCCTAGGCAGTGGTTAGTCTCATCGCGTACCCCAAGGGTATTCGCGATTATGCTGTGACTCACCTTTGAGAAAGCGTCTGGGCGATTCTTGTGGGTTGAATAGTCGGGCGAGCGAGAGGACCCCTCGCCAGTCTTGTGGCTGATTGGCGCATCATCTTCGCAGCGATTAAGTGTTCGGTGTGCCGCTGGCGTGAACCTCGCTGATCTCAATGCCGAAGTCGCTGTTTCTTGAGATTTTGCGGGTTTCTTGCAGCTGGCGGGAGTTCCCGTTGCATATGCACCTAAAGTGGTATTCTCATCTATAGAGAAAGGTCATTGCATGAACCGAGTGTTTCAGTACCCTGCCGACTCCCGCAAGCTCGAACGGCGTGGGGCAGCACGGTCAGGTCAGCGTTTGCGACCCCCACTTGATTGCCTGGGGGGCTAAGCTGACGTGCTGTGGACAGCTTGCCTGAGGTAGGTACCTGGACCAGAGTGTCTTACCAGTGCCTTCCTCAAAGCAACATCTCCGTTTCTTGTCCCTCCTTTGCAAACCTTCCACATTAGTAAGGCAGGTAACAAGATGGATTTCCTACAACGTGTGGCTAAGTTTCTGGACCGCCCTCTCTTCCCATGGAAGCGTCTCATTCTCGGCTTCTCGGTCGGCCAGTTCGTCTTTGAGAGCCTGCTCTCGCTGCGCCAGTACCAGATCCTCAAGAAGACGAAGCCTCCCAAGGTCCTCGAACTGGAAATCTCACAGGAAACTTTCGATAAGAGCCAGGCCTACGGCCGCGCCAAAGCCCAATTCGAATTCGTCAACGGTCTCTGGGGTCAGATCCAGAATGTCGCCTTCATCCACTACGATGTGCTTCCCAAGCTGTGGTCCTGGACCGGTAACCTGCTGCTCAAGTTCGCGCCGGCGCGATTCACCGGCGAGATATCGCACTCCATCGTCTTCGTCCTCGCCTTCATCGTCATCCAACAGCTCCTCTCGCTGCCCGGCTCCGTGTACCAGACGTTCGTGTTGGAGGAGAAGTTCGGCTTCAACAAGCAGACGCCCAAGCTGTTTGTAACCGACATGATTAAGTCCCAGCTGCTCGCCTTTGTCATCGCTCCCCCGATCCTCGCCGGTTTCCTCTCCATCGTCAAGAAGACTGGCAACCAGTTCTTCTTCTACCTTTGGTTATTCGCCGCAGGTCTGCAGGTCTTCATGATCACGATTTACCCGATTGCCATCCTGCCTTTGTTCAACAAGTTGTCGCCTTTGGAAGAGGGCGACTTGAAGAATGGTGTTGAGAGCCTCGCCAAGAGCCTCAAGTTTCCCCTGCACGAACTCTACGTTATCGATGGAAGCAAGCGCAGCGCCCATAGCAATGCGTACTTCTTCGGCCTCCCCTGGAAGAAGCACATCGTCATCTACGACACCCTCATCGAGAAGAGTGAGACGCAGGAGGTCGTGGCCGTCCTTGCGCACGAGCTTGGTCACTGGAGCCTCGGTCACACCACCCGCCTCTTTGGTATCTCCCAGGTATGTACTTGCGCCTGGTTGCGACCAGTCTGTCGCCAGCTAATTTACGTCAGGTCCACTTCCTGTACATCTTCACCCTGTTCTCGGTGTTTATCAGCAACAACTCGCTGTACGCCGACTTCGGATTCCTCAAGGAGCACCCCATCATCATTGGCTTCATCCTTTTCTCCGATGCGCTCTCGCCGATGGACACCGTGGTCAAGCTGCTCATGAACATCCTGAGCCGCAAGTATGAGTTCCAGGCCGACGGCTTTGCCCAGAATCTCGGCTACTCGGCTGAGCTGGCTAAGTCCCTGCTCAAGCTCCAGATCCAGAACCTCAGCACCATGGATGCCGACTGGATGTACGCCACCTACCACTTCTCTCACCCCCATCTGTCGGAGCGTCTCAAGGCTCTCAACTGGAAGTCAACCGGCAAGGTCACAACGGACGAGCCCACGGTTGGAAAGACCACGGGCAGGGACGAATTGTAAGGGATTTGAGGCAATAGAATGATGAGGCGCCATGCCATTGTGGAGTGAAGTCCTCCATTTGACTCTTGTACACTAAATATAGTACCTGCCTCATAAAGGTGATGCTTCCTCAAGATCGAGGAATCGATACAGTAAAACCACGCTCAACCCAGCTCCAATACATAAGCATTGGTGGCCGCACTTCGCATGATATTCCACAGACATGCCAGCCTCAGCGTCTTGGAGCCCTCATGTTGGCCATCACTCGAGCAAGTAGCTCTTCCCTTGTGTCCGAGTCTCCCGGAAATAGATTTCGCTGGTAACTGGTCAACAAGAATTCCATCTGCATAAGAAAGGAGGATTCTTACTGCGGCCAACCATCTTCTCATCTCCTCTCTTGTCCAGTCTTCAGGATTCCCTGTCGGGTCGGAGCCAGCTGGGAACATGTCACCACCGTAGATGGCCCACACGGCGACAGCGGTCACTAAGCCACCAAAGGCTGGGTTGATTAGTTCCGAGCAAGTCGCCCCGGGCTTTCAAGACCAACCCAGGATCGCATTCTATTGATCGTTAGAGGTCGGTAGTCGATCTTTGAGAGCAACCAACTCACCTTGGACCTCATAGCGTTGTCGAGCGGCGTAGGCATCGTGCCGAGACTTGATGTGGCTGTGCGTTGACTACTTCTACTTAGCGACGGTGGAACCCTCAGGATTGCTATGGCGTGTGATTCTGCCAGATTTATACTAGATACACAAAATCTTCGGAAACCAGCTTATAGAAACGTGTTAGCAAAGTCCTACGTGAGTTGAAGAGCATCGTCAACCCGTGTCAAGCTGCAGGCCGAGGATGTCAAGGCTACACCAATGGGCGACGCGTCAAGCCACAGTGACGTCCAGGCAGCTCCAGCTGCTTGCTGCCTATGGCGAGGACACATGGGCTGCTCGCACACGGAGTCGGCGGCCGCGAGGGGCCCCTTCCCCACCAGGCACAGACACATCCGACGCCGTCGGCACGATCGGTCCCCATCTCCCCGACCGCAGCTGTCCCCAAAAAGTCGATTGGGTGCAAATTGGCCGTGCGTCCTCCACCAGCGAGCCGGCCGGCGCCAGGGGTCCATCCCACAAAATCAAATTCACCCCAAAATACCACTCCTGCTCGCACGAAAAAGTCCACGACACAACAACCCAATCGACCAGACAAGTACCCCCCGTTGTCGCCAAAAACCCCCTTCAATACCGCCAAGATGCCTCAGGAAATCGGTGATATCAAGAAGGTGCGTTTTTTCTATGTCGTCATGCTGCTCAGATTAATTCAGACGGATTCCAATTGGCTAACCAGTGCGAAACAGTTCATTGAGATCGCCCGCAGGAAGGACGCCTCTTGTATGCTTTCCCCTCTCCCCTCCTCCCCACCGGACAAAGTTTTAGAAGACAACGACGACGAGGAGAAAAGAAGTCGAGCCATGTTGTTGGAAAGCTGAATTGCGATTTTGGGCAAGAATTGAGATTTCTGACATTTTGGAACGAAAGCTGCGCGCATCAAGCGTAACCGCAAGAGCTCTCAGATCAAGTTCAAGGTCCGCTGCCAGCGCCACCTGTACACCCTCGTCCTCAAGGACAACGACAAGGCCGAGAAGCTCAAGCAGTCCCTTCCTCCCCGTATGTTTTGACCACGTTCCCCTTTCCAACCACACCAACGGCTCGACGAAATCGTGGGAATCTCCAATATCGGCCCCAAAGAAACGCTGTGAAAAACGAAGCAAAGACTGACCGCACTCCTTCGCCCCTCAAACAGAGCTCCAGATCAAGGACGTCCCCAAGAAGAACCCCAAGGGCGGCAAGGCCTCCGCATAAGCGACTCGAAACACTTCCTTTGACGACCGAAAAAAAAAGGAAGTCAAAAAATCTTTCGGTGGGAGAGAGAGGGGCTCCACTCTAGAAACGTCATGGGCAAAACAGTGAGGTAGCTTGACATTTGAGGTTAATGGAAATGATCTGAATGGTTTCTTCCTCCAAACTCCCCCGGTTTTGCGCACAATGGTCTGGTCGGTCTGGGAATTAACGCGGGTACCTCCCTCATATCTCTTGAAGGAGGGACCAGTAGGGGAAAGTAGGAAACTCATGGATTACAGAAAATGGCGTCAAGGGGAATAACTAGGCAATCACAAAACATGGGTTAGATTGTCTTGCTGTCTACTGCGAGGCAATTTCACCAATGAAAGAAAACCATTGAAAATACCGAAAAGCAAGAATCGGCAAACAAGGCCAACACTGCGGGGCTCTCGTTTGTGACCATTGCATAGCCGCCCCGCCTTCTTTGATGACGCCCTCGCTGCAACTGACCATTTCTTCCCGCCACGCCTTGCCCAAGATCAAATCGTGCTGCCTGCCCTCCCGTACATTCGGCAGATATCTCCTACAACAACGTCTACATAAGCCTCTTGTAGTGCCAGATGTCAGTCCCCGTTACGAACTCCTGGATACTCGCCCACTCCTTGAAACCCTCGTGCTCTGCTATGCCTTTGTGCTGCTCGACGGACGACCAACCGCAGTACATGACAAACTCCTCGATCCCGTCGACTGCCCTCTCGATCCGCCAGCCGCCGCGTACGGGATACGGCTTCGAGGACTCCTCGACGACCCACTTGGCGTCGGCGTATTTCTTGACAAAGTCCTCCTTCTTCTCGGGCCGCACGCCGAAGCGCCCGACACTGAGCACCGGCGCGGTCAGCAGATTGGGGGGCGCGTCCTCGGCTTTCTTCTTGCCGTCCGTCTTGCTCTCTTCTTCCTTCGCCAACGGTGCTGGATCTTCCGGCGCCTTGTCTTTCGCGTCCGACTCGGCTGTTGCGACGTCCTTCTTGCCCAGCGCATCCGCATCCGCAGTCTCGGCTCCGGCTGAGGGTGCAGACGCCGCAACTTGACTCGGTGTTGCGTGCACAAATATGGGCGCGTCAACGTGGAAGAAGAGCACCGATTGCGGTCCCTCGGTGTGGATATGCGGCGTCAATTTGGCCATGACGTTTTGGTTCTCGGGCGAGACGAGCCATTCGCCGTGCGCCTCGGGCGAGTCCCACTGCGCGGCCAGGAGGACGACTTGCGGGTTCTCGACCTGCTGGAGGATGGCGGTGCCGCGAGCTACCCGCGTCGGGGGAAGACCGGGTTTCTGACGGAGGACCCAGGTATCCTGTACTGTTTGGCAGTAGTCCATGAGCTCCTTGATCTCCTCGGTCAAAGGCTCCTTGAGTTGGAGAAGGGCAAGCTCCGTCACGGACATCTTGGCTTTTAGGCGGACGGGCGACTGAGGCGACGAGTAGTGGTTCGTGGGTTTTGCAGCTTTGCGAAGCTTGGCAATCGATGCTATCTGGGTCTGGGGTTCGCGGGGTTTTGCCGCGAGGAGAGCTGGCCGTCTCGCGCGGGGTTCGGTGCGTGCCGGGAATACTGGGGTGGGCTTTGGCCTGGTGGACTAAATGACGAGGATTGTCTCATGCACCTTCGGTCAGTGCCGACGAGGAGGTCGTTTTCTTTTTTAAGGCAAAATGGGGAAAATCTATTATTTACTGTGCATGGAGTCGGAGACTTCGGAGGAAATATGGGTTACAAGTCCACCTGGCGGAGCAACGCGGCTGCAGGTTCGGAGTCGTTAGGCGGGAGGTGTGACGTTGACCACAGCAGCTGTGGCACAGACCGAGCTAAGGTGAAGTACCTCAGGGCGGAAGCAATAAGCTCCGATTGTGCGACAGCTAGACTTGAAGTGCATTGTTCTGCTCCCCAGATTCCAAGCAAGCGTGATGAGGGGTTGTTGATTCGGAGGGTGGCCGCAACCGATCGACCCCGCAATGCTTCTGTAGCATCTTGGGATGTCGCCATACTCTTTGTAATCAACTTCTGTCCAGCCTGTGAAGCATTCCTCACTAGGTTCAGCTGGAGGACCATCGGCGAGTTGAGATCTTCTCAGTAGAGGCCGTCTGGAACTAGGTGGGAGCACTGTGATGTTCGACACCGCCTAGCAAAATTGGCGCGGAGAGGCCTTGTGTGTATAATTCGACATTCATGATACTTAGAACCTACGTACCTTCCTTCTGCCTGCCAAGAACAGAGGCGAAGCGAAATCAGCTCGAGGACCTATTTAGTTTCTAGAGCTCCTAGCATTGAAGGTGGCGGCTAGATGATGAAGGGTGGGGTAGCATGTCGCCGGTAGATGGACGCGACTTTGACTAAATCGATCCATTGGATTGGATCTCGCGGCTTGTCTTCCCCGACATCGCGGTGGCTTGGGTTTCTGACAAGCTTGCGAATCTCAGTGAGGCTGGTCGGTTGTTTCGAAGATCAATGCTCCTGACGAGTGGTTGCTTGTGCTCGAAGATCAACAGAAGTCTGGGCAGCTAGAGAGGGTGTCAAGACGCCAGGCCTACATTGCGCTGTGTGCCCTGCGCCTCAGTTATCGAGTTGACCGGCCGGGAGAGCTGAGGTGCTTTGCAAACAGGCAGGAAATAGAGCCGTTCCCGCATTTCGGCCCCGGGTGTTGCAGGCCGCCTGCCGGCGAGGCTTGCCGTCACCTGGCAGGATTACGGCGCTTCGTCCTCCTCCTCTTGGCGCGTTTCTAAGAGCTCACGAAACGACTCCTTCGAAACCACCGAAACGGCTTCATGTTGTCAGAATCTACTGGAGAATCCTCCGGTGCTGTGTTCGAACCAGCCGTTGTGCTCCTCTTCCGAGACACGGAGCTGTCAAGTGGGATTCTAATGCTTACATTATCCCAGATAACCCAATCCGGTTGAAGTAAGGCAGAGAGAGACATGGACGTTGAAGGTTCATGTGATAACATCGTGTCGGATTGGCTACAGATTCTTCAAGTTTCAAAAGCTTCACCGCCTCGAATTCGCAAGAGTCAGGAATGCTGCACGAACAACTACCAACATGTTGAGGGCACCCGGCGATGCAGCTGGTTGGCTCTTTGAGTGCATGTTAAATCCGCAATCGAGGCGGGAGCTGGCAGTCGTCGCATCGGACTGCCTAAAGCCCAACCAGTGAACCTAGCCAATTACTGTAGGAAGATTCATCATCGGATGGATGTGTCAGGTTGCTTACGTCCGCAGCGTGAGGTAGGGTGAGCCGTTGACCCGCGCTGCCGCGGTGGCTCAGGTTGGGCCTACCTATATTCGGGCGTTGCACTGTCTGAACAATTGCTGCTTATTATTTTTCTTCAGCGGTCGTTGTTATTGGTCATGGTGCTTTTCTTTTCGGTAGATCGCGACAAATAATTGGGTTGTGTTTGCAATAGACGAAGCGGTAGAGCAGCAAGACGCGAAGCCTGTCAGCATCTTATCCAGTAAATCACTCGCACGGGCGTGGTGAAGGCCGGTGGTGTCGAGCTTGTCAACTTGTCATGTCGAAGACGGCCGATGGCGTTAACGGCGGCGCGCTGTCAGTGGCCCCCGCTCGCTTTGCCAACTACCTAATGTAAGAAGTAAAGACCGATAGCTCCTATCGATGTCGAGATGGGTATCCGTATCATTGTACTACCTCATGGGAAGAATTATAACTTTTGGAACTTGGCACATCCCGTCTGGAAGTTGCAACTTCGCACAGCTTCAGTCCTGGGCAATAATCTGTAGTAGGTTAGGTACCTTGCTTAAGGTAGGTCCGAGATAATGGAGCTACCTCACCCAAGGCACCTTTCCTTTCCCAGTAGGGGCGAGCACAGCTCGACAGGGACACCACCGCTCGGGCGGCCACCCTTTTCACCTGCAGACAACCCTGCGTCGGTGCTTGCCGGGAAATGCCCACCAGACCGTAATGTTATCCAGGGGAAACATACAGAGCCAATTAAAACACGCAGGCGGCCGGTCGCTTGGGAACCCAACAATGCAGTCAGAGGACGGTACCTGCAAGTTGGATGAGCCACGACGGGATGTACCTCGCAAGTCGCGTTGGAGGAGCAGGAGATACCTGCTGGCCATCATTAAATTGCAGCGAGGACAGGTATCTTAGATAAGTTGGTAGCACGTACGAATACTGCAATATGACAGGTGCATCTTGCATCTCACACTCTCACACATCACGGCCACGACAAGAAATGCGCCGCTTGGGGGCACAGATATCATTCATGTCCAGCCTGCTGCTGCGCATTATCTCACTTATTGACCTGTACTTGTTTCACTGGGACGCCATTGCGGCGCGGCCTGCCCCTGAATAGATCAGGCCGACTGACGGAATCCCTTCCAAGGCGTTGAATTCGAGTTCCGCCCCAAGTTGTGGTGAGGTGACATTGAAAAAGCCTCCACCGGAGCTTCCATTGCTTCCAAAAAAAACCCAATCGGCGGACAACCGACACCGAACAACAGAATTCCTTCCGCAGACTGGACCCCCGTTGCTCCCACCTTCCATCTGGATCAGGTCTTATTTGCGACACGTTTTCCCAGTACAAAGAGGCGAGAACCCGTCTTCCTCTGGGGTAACTGTGTCTTGGACAAACACGCCTCCAGCCTCCAAAGCCAGCCCACCACATCACGTCGACTGCTTGTTACTATAATCCAACTCGTTTTTCTGTATCAGTACGTACCTTTACCCTCTCTTCTGATCCCCTTCCCCGTGTTTCCTGTCTGATAAGGGCCCCATCTCCAAGCCCGGCAACCACGTTGTCCGATTTGTCCAGTAACCCTCCGGAACCCAGAGAGCTAAATCGGCTAACTGAATCGAGAGTCCTCCTCTAATAAAATTGCTTGTATTCCGTATTACACACTTGCCAAATTTACGCTTGAGGGGACTGCTACCACCCTCTGCCGCGCCGCCATCCGTCACCTGCTCCCGCTTCCTCTCCTCAACACACTCTCTCCACAAACCCTTTTTCGCCCGTCCACCCTCCGCGACTGGACAACCGTACAAATCGACTTGCCTCTCAATCACGACCCAACCTGCAGCATCGATTAGCTCCGCTCCTAGTGCCACCCTCCAATTGACCCCTCTCAACACCATACAGACAGGCGAACAAGACTCTAGACACGGAAGGCTTGTTGTACTGTGACGGGCTTCCAATACAACTCCTCCACGACTTCACGCATCCCGCGTACGCTTCTTCTCGATTATCAATCTATCCGGCTGAGGCAGGTGCACGACACCAAACGCGCTCATGGCCATCTTTGCCCCCGACATGCGGAATGGCTTAGACGGTGTTGCCGGCAATTGCGTACCAACGTCTGCCTATGTCAATGGAAATGGCAATTTGGCCCAACGACTCAGATTGGACCGCAAGGCCTCAAGTCCCATGATGCCTTCCTTCATGGTCTCGGCACCTGGCAAGGTCATTGTGTTTGGCGAGCACGCTGTGGTACACGGCAAGGTACGGCTGCGAAGGCCCCTTTTCGGCAGATGTTGTCGCGTTTGCTAACTTTGCGCCACCAACAGGCTGCTATCGCTGCCGCCATCTCTCTCCGATCCTATCTGCTCGTCACATCACTATCCAAGTCAAGGCGAACAGTCTCCTTGCGCTTCCCGGACATCGGCCTGCACCACACATGGAACATCGACGAGCTTCCTTGGGCAATTTTTCAGCACCCCTCCAAAAAGAAGTCCTATTACGACTTGGTGACGGAGCTTGATCAAGATCTCGTCGCTGCCATCCAGCCATATCTTGCCGATGTCTCGCCAAATAAGCCCGACGAAGTGCGGAAAGTACACCGAAATTCCGCGTCAGCCTTCCTCTACATGTTCCTCTCGCTCGGACACCAATCCTTCCCCGGATGCTTGTACACTCTGAGATCTACAATTCCTATCGGCGCGGGCCTGGGTAGCAGCGCGTCCATTGCCGTCTGCCTGGCGGCGGCCCTTCTCCTGCAGCTGCGCACCTTGTCGGGCCCACACCCAGATCAACCCCCTGAAGAGGCAAGGCTGCAAGTGGAGAGAATCAACAGATGGGCTTTTGTATGCGAAATGTGCATACATGGTAACCCTTCAGGAGTGGACAACACCGTTGCGACCCAGGGTAAGGCTGTGGTGTTTCAACGGACAGACTACGACAAGCCTCCCTCAGTGCGACCTCTGTGGGACTTTCCGGAGCTGCCGTTGTTGCTCGTAGACACCAAGCAGGCCAAGTCCACAGCCTACGAGGTCGCAAAGGTTGCTAAGCTGAAGAGCGCGCACCCGAAACTTGTCGGAAGCATTCTTGACGCTATCGACAAGGTCACAAATACGGCCGATGGTCTTATTGGCGTCGAAAACTTCGACAACTCGAGCGAGGAGAATTTGCAGCAGGTGGGCGAGCTTATGACCATCAATCACGGACTTCTCGTTTCCTTGGGTGTATCCCACCCGCGCCTTGAACGCATACGAGAGCTAGTGGACCATGAGGGTATCGGATGGACGAAGCTTACTGGTGCGGGCGGTGGCGGTTGTTCCATCACTCTATTGAGGCCTGACGTGCCCAAGGAGAAGCTGGGACGCTTGGAAAGCCAGCTGGACGAGGAGGGCTACGAGAAGTTTCAGACGACACTCGGTGGTGACGGGGTAGGCGTGCTGTGGCCGGCAGTCCTCAAAAATGGCATGGACGAGGACAATGAGGGTGGTATGGAGATCGATCTGGAAAGTTTCCTGAACGCTGATGGCAATGAAGGCGTGGAGAAGCTGGTCGGTGTGCACGGTGGCGCCGGAGAAAGAGAGGGATGGAAGTTTTGGAGGGTTAGTCGGTGATTGACGTAGGAGCGCGCGTTTTTTTTTTTCCGCCCCAAATCTGCTTCTTTGTTTTCACCAGCTTTGCCAGGGCGCAGAGTCGGGAAAAGCTTTTGATTCTACAGGTGGTTTGCTGTATGAAATGATATTGGCGCGGAAGACGGGAATACGAGGGGGCTTCATGTATCATAAATAATCGGCGTGCAGATCTTAAAAAGCCCACTTTGCGGGTACTAAATTTTTTTAATCTTCTAGTTCCGGATCTGCGAGTAGGCGCATCTTGGCTGCCATGGGCAAACCGTCGATCTGCTGAAGGTTGTGCTACCTAAGGTGTATACCACGCAAGGCTATTCGAAGGGCAGGGTCTCAGGGTGGTGTACTATGATAGTGCCCGGGGGCTCGCGTGGTGGGGTAAGCGGCCATGGGCGAACATTTTCCACAGCCGGCCGGGAACAAAAGGCACCTCTTCGCCGCCAGTTCAACCCCGCCATAGACCAAGCCAGCCGCAGACATGCCCGCCAAATCCAAGGCCAGTTCCAAAGCGAAGGAAGCTGAGAACAAAAGTAAGATACGCTCAACGCATCCATCTGGAGGTCGAGTCAACCATCTAGCTCATGCACGGCCGATGTTCTCCCGGCCTTCTACGTCTTAGCTGACCACTTTCCTCAGGCAAACAGCAAACGCAAGCTGTGGCCGAACCTCAACAACCCCCAAAAACGATCAACGAACGCTCTTTCCAGCGTTATCACCAGACGAACCCGCACGAGCGACGCAAAGAAGACGCCGGAGGCCTGCACGCTCTCACACCGAACGAGCGCCAGGCCTGGGTGAACGCGAGCTTGGTGCGCCGCGTCGCAAACAGGGAGATCTATCTCACGAACAAGGCGGAGCGCGAGTTCTGGAAGCAGGTCAGCAGGGAAAGCCCGCCGATACGTCGACTCGAGAAGCAGCGGACCGCCGATCAAAAGATCGTCTACGACTGGGGAAAGGACAAGAACGGCCGCGACCTCGGCGAGTATCCCATCGACCAGTTCGCCGTACGGGCCGCGAAACAAGCGAAGCTCACGGCTCTTGAGGTGCTGCACCGGAGATTCCTTCAGCGGAGAGAGTTTGCGCGAGACGGCATCCCCGACGTCACCGAGGGCAAGGCCGCGGAATTGACCCAGGAAGACATCGACGAGGAGAGGAAGAGACGAAGGGAGATGGCGGCGATCAGGAAGGAGCTGTACGGGGACAAGATGGGACCGTACGCCACCGACCCGGAATGGGACGACGTCGTGCCCATCCCTGCCGAGGAGCCCGAGGGCGCGCTGGCTACGATTGCTTACCCGGAAGACTATGCTGAGGGTAAATAATTCATGTCCTTCCAATTGTCTCTTAACTCCACTATGTGTGCTCAGGGAATGGGTCGCGACAGGACTTGGGTTGCATGTCCACTGACTTTTACTGTGTTCCTTTCCAGTCATGAGCTACCTACGCGCCGTCATGGTCGCAGAAGAGTACAGCCCGAGGACTCTCCGGCTTACGGAGCACGTCATCTCCATGAACCCGGCGCACTACACCGTCTGGCTTTACCGATTCAAGATCGTCGAGGCGCTCGAGATCCCCGTCATCGACGAGATCGAGTGGCTGAACGAGGTCTCGCTCGAGCACATCAAAAACTACCAGATCTGGCACCACCGCCAACTGCTCCTGGACCACCATCATCAGCGCATCAAGGACAGCCCGGACGAGGTTAAGCGCTTCGGACGATCCGAGACGGAGTTCCTCACGCGTATGCTCGATGAAGACACGAAGAACTACCACGTCTGGAGCTATCGCCAGTATCTCGTGCGCAAGTTGGGACTGTGGAACCTGCAGGAGCTGCTATCGACGCAGAACTGGATCGAGGAGGACGTGAGGAACAACTCGGCGTGGTCGCACCGATTTTTCCTCGTCTTTTCGGACCCGGCATCATCGACGGCGGGATCGCACGCCACGGAACACGACCCGAAGGTGCCTGCAGACATCGTCGACAGGGAGGTCAAGTACGCTCAAGAGAAGACGCTTTTGGCGCCGCAGAACCAGGCCGCGTGGAACTACCTTAGGGGCGTGCTTGTCAAGGGCGGACGGAAGCTGGCGACTGCGGAAGCGTTTGCTGCGCAGTTTGTCAAGGGTATAGGCGAGGGCGAGGACAAGGAGGAGGTGCGCAGCAGCCATGCGCTTGACTTTTTGGCGGAGGTATTCGCGGAGAAGGGGCAGAAGGATGAGGCGGCCAAGTACCTCGATCGACTGGCTGAGAAGTGGGATCCTGTGAGAGCGGGATATTGGAAGTACAGGAAACAACAGATCTCACAGTAGTAGCGAGTTTGTGTAGCAGTTGATGTTCTTTGCGCTATCGAGCGGTCTTTTTCTCCATGACGTTAGGTCTGACCTGATGGGTACCACACGTTGACGCTACCTCCATTTGGCTGTATCCGCCAAACAAGCCCTCCGCGGAACCATTTCCTCATATAGAGTTCTGCAATGAAGTCAGTTCCCGTTCTCCGAGCTGAATATCACAGAGGGTACCCACCTCATTCATTCTATTTCTTAAGCAATCCGATCATCGTAACACATGGCTCATACTTGGGGTGATATCCTCCTCATCCTCCAACACCGTACCGCCGCCGAGGCCCTCTCTACAGCGCGCGGAAGTTCTGGCTCATGATCAACCACCGCCTGACCCCGCGCGGGGGGTTCTTGACCAGAGTGTCCCAGTTGGGCACAAGCACGAAGACCTCGTTGAACGTCTTGGCCGGCGCATCGCGCCCCTTGCCGTAGTACACCTTGCCCGTGACCTGGGCCATGACGCTGCACTTTGCGCCGTTTTTATCGCCGCCCTGGAGGTGCTCGGGGCAGCCGAGGGAGAAGTCCGGGTTGATGACGTGAGCGTCGAGCGACTCGATCTCGTAGCGCACGTCGGGGCCTTGCGTGTCGAGGAGGGCGACGTACTCGTCGGGCCCGCCCGTCAGGACGGCGCCGTTGATGGAGATGTCGGGCTGCGAGGGGTACTTTGAGCAGGCCGTCGTGTAGAAGTTGGAGATGGTGCCCTGTGGCTTGCGGCGGTTTAGGGCGTCGTAGTATAAGTCTGCGAAGCTTGAGGCCGCTGCGTGGTTGGGTTGTGTTAGCTTGGGGATGGCTTCAGAAGTACGTGGGTTGGGTGCGTGGGTGGTGGTGGTGGTGGTACCGTCTGCGGATGCTCTGAGTTCGGTTTCGCGGGATGGAAGAGACATTTCTCGGCTTTTTTATCTCGAGTACGCTTTGAGAATTGGGATCGTGGTGTTCGAGTATCTTGCGCAATGTTATTTACTTTTTCGAAGTTGTTGTCGCAAAGCTCAGTTGAGGGACTCGAATTTGGCCGGGTGCAGGGATCTTCCTCCGATAAGAGCTCTACACCGTTATCGGCTCTCACATTTGGTACGGTGTCGCGAGAAAGTCGGAGCATTTCGAGAAGCACTGGTGATATCGCGCAAGCTGAATCATCTTCTCGCAGCCATTTCAGGACATGAGTCTAAGACGGTAGTCGCGCAGCAACACAGGTTCAATGAGGCCAGTGAGGTTATCCACAGCTTCGGCGTTCCGCAGCAGGCGGCATGCTCCCGCTCTGCGGCCGGCCTGGGTCTGCCCCTCGTGCAGCAATGGGCAGTCCCCTCGACGGTTCGCGAGCTCCGATAGCAAGGGCGAGAAGCCGTATTATGTGACGACGCCAATATTCTACGTTAACGCATGTAAGTGAAGCCATTCCGAGCTGCCTCTCCTTCATTGGATGCTCAAGCCGATTGACATGCTCGCAGCACCACACGTAGGACACATGTACTCGATGCTCCTCGCCGACGTACTCAAGCGCTGGCAGACGCTCAAGGGCCGGCCAGCGATCCTCTGCACCGGGACGGACGAGCACGGCTCCAAGGTGCAGCAGGCGGCCGCGCGACAGGGCGTCGCCCCGAAAGAATTCTGCGACACGACGGCGGAGAAGTTCCGCGACCTCGCGCGCGCGATCGGGATGGACAACGACCACTTCATCCGCACGACCGACCCGGACCACAAGGAGGCCGTGCAGCACTTCTGGCACCTGCTCAAGGAGAAGGGGTACATTTACGAGAGCAAGCACGAGGGGTGGTACTGCGTCAGCGACGAGTGCTTCTACGCGGCGAATGAGGTCGAGAGGACGCTGGTGCCGCAGACGGGACGGACGATCATGGCTTCGATCGAGTCCGGGAACGAGGTGGATTGGGTCGAGGAGAAGAACTACCACTTCCGCATGACGGCGCTGAAAGACCGCCTGCTCAAGTTCTACGACGAGAACCCGGACTGGATCGTGCCGAGGCAGAGGCAGAACGAGGTGGTGTCGTGGGTGCAGAATAACCTCGAGGACCTGTCCATATCGAGGCCCGTTCAGAGGTTGGACTGGGGCGTCCGCGTGCCGGATGACCCTTCGCAGACGATCTACGTCTGGGTGGACGCGCTCATTAACTACCTGACAAAGGCCGGGTTCCCGGGATGGCAGCCCGGAAAGGAGCACATCGGAGGCTGGCCGGCGGACGTGCACGTCATCGGGAAGGACATCGTGCGCTTCCACGGGATCTACTGGCCCGCGTTGTTGATGGCGCTGGACCTGCCGCTGCCGAGGCAGCTGCTGAGCCACGCGCACTGGACGTTGGGGAAGAAGAAGATGTCCAAGTCGATCGGAAACGTCGTCAACCCGTTCTTCGCCGTCGACAGATGGGGCCTGGACACGATGCGGTACTTTATGATGCGCGACGGCGGCATCGAGAGGGATGCCGACTACGAAAACTCGCTGATCGTGGCGCGGTATCACAAGGATCTGCAGTCGACCGTCGGAAACCTGATGAACAGGGTTGCCAGGAGCAAGACGTGGAAGCTGAGGAACTCGGTTGCGTGGGCGGAGAAGAATAGTGCTTCAATTGGACGCAGTCTCCTGGCCAGTGAGGGACTGAAAGCGGCGATTGACGGCATGGCGCCTACGATGTCGAAGCGCATGGACGAGTTGAACCCCAATACTGCTATTCGCAGCGTTCTTGATGTTCTCATTGAGGTGAAACTGTTCTTGTTCGTCATTGATTGAGTGACAGTCGCTAACGGGATTCCCAGGCAAACAAGTACATTTCTGAGGCGACGCCGTGGAGGCTGGTCAAGTCACATGATGCTAAAGACCAAGCTGCGTTTCACGAGGCTATCTATGTAACATCGGAGGCTGTCAGGGCGGCTGGTATTCTCCTCCAACCCATCATGCCCACCAAGATGGCTCAGCTGCTTGATTATATGGGCGTCGACGCGAATAAGCGACAGTTCCAGGATGCAGTGTTCGGGAAGGACTTGACATATGGTTCGCCCACCATCGATCCGGGACGGCCTGGAGAGTGGGGTGCTTTGTTTCCGCCGCAGGCTGCTGAGAATTAAGACTCAAGATCTCAGCCTTGACGTCTGATGCTGTCCTGCAATGGGAGGGATCCCCATGAATAGTGAACGATTCCAAGAGTACTAGTAAGAACTATAAGGAGCAGCAGCATGGGCCGGTTATATTTGTTTGACTCAGTTTTACGTCTTCCTGAACAGGAACGTAAGGAGATTGTTCGTGTCATAGACAAGTTCAAGCTTTGAACTAATTCCGCCCCCATACAAAATTCCACTTTATACCGTCAATGCCTGCCTCCCTCTAAAGATCAGAATAACTGACTGGCAACACATACATCACACAAAGCAAAAAAAAAAGTGGACACTAATGATTCCAAATTAGCAAGAAATAAAAAGAGACCGTCAAGGACAGGATTCGAACCTGCGCGACCGAAGCCACTGCCTGAACAGCTGTAAGTAGAACTCATAGCAGGGCAGCCCATTAACCACTCTGGCACCTTGACTGATGTGGTCCATTGAGTAGAAGGTTTATTATGTATCTGCGCGTTAGTGGCCCCCTAGTCTGAAGGGAGCTGCTGCAGCGGGCGCTAATCTCCGGCGCATCCAAACATAAAGTGGGGCCCGCTCACAACTTATACGAGCAAGTGACTCAACCGGCCAAGCCAAAATCGCAAAAAGAGAGTCGTCAAGGACAGGATTCGAACCTGCGCGACCGAAGCCACTGCCTCATCTGCTAGATCAACTCGGAACGAGACATCGTAGCAGGGCAGCCCATTAACCACTCTGGCACCTTGACATTTGTGCTGGTTGAAGTTGTCAGGGGTTCAGAGGCTCCATACCAGGAAAGCATCATCTCTTTCGACGAACAGTGATCCGTTTGCCCCGTTCGGACGCCGACAGGACGCAGACGTGGAGCGTGGGCGGGGTTGGCTGCACCGGCATCGCTCACGTCTTAGCTTCTTTGAGGAGGGTTTTGTGGGGGAAGGGCCTGAAGGCGCCCTTGCAGGTCACACGATGAGGTTGAACGAGTATACAGGCATGTGATTAGTTGAATGCTTTGCTGGGCCTGGGTGATGTGAAATGGCTGACGGAAGATAGCTATTGCGACGCCAGCGGTAACGCTCGTGCCGTACGAAGCAAGACATGTTGAGCGGTACCATGAGTGGATGAGCGATACGGTCTGCAAATCTCTGCCCTGCTTGGCTCCGCCGGACACTGCGTCGAAGACTAATTGGAGATTTCTGAACAGGACATCCAAAAAGCCACGGCGTCCGAGCCGTTGACGCTGGAAGAGGAATACGAGAATCAGCAGTCATGGAGGACCTCGCATGACAAACTCACCTTCATCATCTGCCAGCCCTTGCCTACGACCTCCGACGTGGCCAGCGTAAAAGCGGGCGACGTGGATGCTGCTGCGCGCATGATTGGGGACATCAACTTTTTCGTTTATCCTCACGACGACGAAGAAGAGGGAGACGGCGTCTATGTGGGAGAAGTGGATGTCATGGTCGCTGCCAATGACCACCGCGGAAAGGGGGTGGGATTCGCGGCAGTGACATCGCTTCTGGTTTACGTGCATCGGAACCAAGAGCAGATTCTAAAGGAGTATATTGATGGCGAGGGGAAGAATGGGAAGGCACACTTGAAGGGCCTGATGGTTAAGATCAAGCAGGGCAACGCGGCGAGCATATCACTCTTTCGGAGGATTGGCTTCACGCAAAAGGGAGAAGTGAACTACTTTGGGGAGATTGAAATGGTCCTGGGAGATCTGGACCAGTTCGTCAAGTCCGCGGCAGGGGTTAAGGCAGCGGAGGACTTTCACGAGGTTGTCTATTCTAGGTAGAAGGCAGGAGAAAAGCAATAGTAACTAAGAAGAATCGATTTTGGCCTCTCGTACCATGTCACCTCTTCAAGCCGTAGTCTACTTTTCTCTATAAGATCTAAGCTGAGAAGAACGTGGTCGCAAACAAAAACCTAAGAAAAAACCCTTTGTTGCGTTGAATACGCATCGCCATACTTGGCACGGTATCCCTCCAGCATCTCCAAGGTGATGACCGAACCACCGCAGACGACGAGCACAACATTCTTCTTCGCCCACTCCTCATCGGACATGCTGGCACCAAGCTGCTTCCTTAAGGTGCCGTTGTACACCGTCGCCAGCGTCGCACCGCACGCCGCCTCGACGAGAAACAACGCATCGTCGGCGAAACGCACACACGCCATAGCCGCCTCGGCATCGCTGACCGTCACGCTGCAGAACCCAGGCGTCTTCTGCGAGACCTCCCACGTCCTCTCCGACACTCTCGTCGCACCCAGCGAGATTGCGATGGACGCTATGCGCGGCAGCGTGACGTGTTCGCCGGCCAACACGCTCGCGTTTAGACTATCCGCTCCCCGTGTCTCGACCGCGACCAGACGTGGTTCCCGGCCCTCGGCACCCTGCCACCGCTCCGGCTCCACGCCCTGCGCGAGACCGTTGATCAAGCCGCCGCCGCCGACCGAGCACACGATGGCGTCGATGTCGACGTCGGGAAGCTGCGAGACCAGCTCGTCCACGATAGTCGAGGCGCCGTCCCAGACGTGCGGGTGGTCGAATGGCGGGACGTAGACGCCCGTCGGATCGTTGGCGAGTAGTTCTTCGCGCAGGTGGCGGTCGGCCTGCGCCCAGTTCTCGCCGATCTGAACGCAGTCGGCGCCCAGCAAGCCGAGCTTGGAGATCATCAGCGGCGGGGTGATGGTGGGAACCACGATGGTGGCCTTGCGGTTGAGAGCGATGGCGGAGGTCGCGCAGGCGAGGCCGGCGTTGCCCCCGGAGGAGCAGTAGAAGTGCACGTCTGCGCCCGTGGTGGCTTCGGCGGCGGCGCGGAACATGAGGTTGCCTACGCCGCGAGACTTGAAGGAGCCCGAGGGCTGGAGGTTCTCAAGTTTGAGGAAGATGTTGCTGGACTTGGTTAGTAGAGGTTCCCTGGACGGAGGGGATGTAGGGCCTCACCATCCTGCTATGCGGGAGAGGGGTGCTGATGCGATGCATGGAGTCTGGATCCAGGGCTTCTTGGTTTCTGGGCCAAGGGAGCCCATTGTGGTTGATTTGTGTCTGCAGTCTTCAATATCGAAAGATGAAATGACTGGCACGCCACTGACGGCGAGTGTTCAGTCTAATACCCAAGACGACAGATGGTTCTCTGAATTTGGTTGAGCAGCTAGCGCCAGAGGAGACGTGCTCCTAAGGAAAGCCTGCGTCGGTAGGTGTTGTAAATGAAGCCACAACACGATCGACCGAACATAGAATTATCGCAAGACTTGGAAGTGTGAGGAAGCTTTTATGCAAAAGTTTGGAAAGAGCGCGATTTTTGAAACAAGTTAACCACCGGCTGGATCGAAGTAGTTCGGGCAGAAGTTGAACGACATATGCACCCGTCAACTTCCCATCAATCTCACAGGAAGTCGATGCCAATGTTCAAGTTCTATAAGCGACTCCGTAAAAGGACTGTGGATACGTATTCACAGTGAGCGAAGGGCGCGAATGCAAATGGCAGGGCGCGCAGGTGGAGCAGAAGCTGAGGCAGAGAAAGCAAACAAATTAGTTGGCTGTAAGTAGGACTTGAAGTACTGTGGTAGGGATGCGCTAGAATTCGGCAGCAAGAAACCGAAACCGAAGCTTGCGTTGCTTCAAGGCGCTTTGTTACCTCCAGTCTTCGTCTATTTTCTACAATTCGTGTTAAGACTGATAGAACGAATAATTTGGTACAAATCTTGCGTATACACTGGTGGCTGGATGTTGTAAGAGGACTTGTGCAATCTGAAGGGTTTCAGGGCAACTCAGCGGGCCAGGTTTGACAGCTCGCTCTTGTCTCATGCATGTCAGCGTGCATGTATTGATGGTAGTGATAATAGAGCGATGGAAAACCAAATCACAACACGGCGGCAGGTGAGCGAGCCCCGGCTTAAACAAGTCTCGGAATATCAGTTGCAGTGTCTTTCAGGAAAAGAGGTTGCACGCATGCAGCAAGGTGTCTTCAAAACGGCTGCTTTGGTCGGCTTGCCTTACTACAACGAGTTCCCTAATAACGCAAGCAAACGGGCATCTATAGATTTCTTCAACATTCTTGGAACTTTCTATCATCAACTACGACGATCTTGCTCGTCATTCCGTCAGGCCTCAACTGCCCAAAATCACCTGATCTTGACACGGTCAGGGATTCAGGGTCCATATGAAATAAACATTTCGTCACGACAGGACAGGGGCATATCACCGCGTTGAAGCGCGTCGGAAAAGAAATGAATCGAGCCAGGGGATCTCCAATTTGACTTTAGGAGTGACGCCAGAGGCTACCCAGACCAGTTCTAAAGGGAGGGGGTTTCCCAATGTCTCATCTGCTCGGCTTTTCTTCCTCTCCTCCTGCTGCTGTGGTCTG
Source organism: Colletotrichum sansevieriae (assembly GCA_026260285.1). Taxonomy (NCBI): domain Eukaryota; kingdom Fungi; phylum Ascomycota; class Sordariomycetes; order Glomerellales; family Glomerellaceae; genus Colletotrichum; species Colletotrichum sansevieriae. The sequence continues at coordinate 177,905 of JAOQIF010000036.1, forward strand.
GTCTCTGCCAGTGACAGCCAATCCCTGCCCATCCCACATACACGCGATTGCTCTCCATAATGCCTCCCAAGAGACGCTCAGATGCCAGCGACACCGCAGGATCTTCTTCAAAGAAAACCAAGAACACCACACCTGATTCGTCCTCCTCTTTCAACAATGAAACTCGCTGGTCCAGCAAGAGCCGGTACTCGGCTGTTTCCAACTCACGCAATGTGGACCTAGACTACAAGAAGACCATGGAGGATCCCGAGCACGCCTTTACCTACATTTGCAGATGCCCCTTGGGCACCAAACCTGCCCGGGGTGGCGACGATGACGACGAGGCAGAGGAGGATGATTGGGAAGACGAAGATGAATTGGACGAAGACGATGACAAAGAAGATGAAGAGGATGACGGCCAGCCCAAACCGAAGTGCGACGGCGGCAAAAGCGGCAAGATTTGTCTCTGCGGAAAGCTCGCCGCAGATCATCCGGGCGCTCCTTTCGTTATTACACGCGCTGGCTTTCGCAAGATGATGAACCAGCAGTTCAATTGCCAGGTCCGCGACCCGGACTGCTTCGGCATGTACACCTACAACGACCACATGGCGTACGGAATCATGGAGGTGATCGAGAATCTGATCCTGGACTTTGAGGAAGCCGGTCAGAGCTGGAAGGAGCAGTGGGTGGTTTGTGAGGCCATTGCTCCGTTCATCTGGTACTTCGCCGGGGCGGACTTCGGAATGTAAGTACATCTCTCCGAATCGAATCAACGAAGCTACGAAACTAATTTACCTCGAAAAGGTGCGAGGACGGCGATCGAGCCAAGGATTTGACCAAGCTCGTCGGCGTCATGTTTCTCACCATGCTCGCTCGTCTCGAGCGCGAGGGCCAGATGAAGCCGGATTCGGAGGTCCGCGACCTCGGGGTGGTCATGGCCGGCATGATCAAGACCGCAGCGTCCTTCCGTGACTTCTCCTTGCTGGAGGACGACGCCGAAACACGCAAGTCCAAGGCCCGTCCTTTCCCGTTTGTGCCTTCGCGGTACGACGGCTACGTCGCTGCGTACGCCAAGAAGTACAACGTCAAGTTCTCTGGCGTCAGGGGCATAAAGCAACTGACGGAAGAAGTGGACGATGAGGTTGAGTTGCCCACGGCTGAAGAGCACGGCGAAGACCCCTGGGGATTCAAGGCTTCGCTGAAGGAGTACAAGTCGAACGTCGGTAAGATTGGAGGTGATAAACTTGACATCACGTCTTGGAAGCCTGCGGAGCGCAAGGAGGCTTCATTCAATAGGAAGGATCCTCTTCCAAAGAGCGTCATTGATGGTATCAAGAGAGGCGAGGTGGTCAGCCAAGGTTAGGGTGCCGTACTGGTTGCTTTTAACCGTATCTTGTGCGTTTGAGCTTTGGGTACGCCTTTGTAAGTCATTGCAAGCGAGCTAGGTGATATAGACGTTAGGAACCCAGTACAAAGCCTCAGACCTCGTTTCGATTCTTCAGCTATATCATTAAGATTTATAGTAGAAGCATTAGACAGGACTCTGAAGACCCTGCTCACAGGACTCGGAGTCGGTGTAGCAGGCCAAGAACAAGCGATCACTCGCGTCTCCCACCCAGATCTTGTACTTGCCCTGAGTGTTCGGAATAACCCAGTTCTGGCTGACCACGTCCCAAACACTGATATCTCTTCTAGTCACCTCCAACTGCACAGTGGTGCTCTCTCCAGGGGCAAGGTTCTGCGTCTTCTCAAAGTCTCTAAGCTGAATCACCGGCGTGTCCACCCCGCCTTCGGGAAATTGCACGTATGCCTGCGCGGAGGCCTTGCCGGAGTATTCCGTGCCGGTATTCGTGACCTTCACGGAGACGGTGAACATGACGTCCCACAGAGCCGGGTTACCACCCTGCGCACCACCGGCGGCGGGACCGGGCTTCTGCGTGGTGCTGTAGCCTGGAGGGTAGGGATACTTCTTCGTCTTGGCATCCTTGACGGCCCGCTTCGCCTCACCCTCGGTGCACCACGAGTAGATGTACCGGAAGATCTTCTTGAAGCCAGAGGGGGCGACGCCCTCTGTCCAATCCGGGATGGGGGCATCGTACTCTAGCACATCACCCTTGGCGGGACGGGCCGGGGGAGACGCACTGAGAGGCGTAACAGAGCTGATGCTGGCGTCTGAGAAGGAAAAGTTCGTGTAGCTCAGCCCGTGGCCGAAAGCAAACCGGGGCTTGATGCCGTTTTTGTTGAGGTAGCGGTAGTCGATGTACAGTCCTTCGGAGTACGTGTCTTGAGGCTGGCCAAGGACGCCGAAGCCGCCGGGAAGCTGCGTGACGGAGTCAGGCAGGTCGGACTCCTGCTTGGTCATGCTGTAGGGAAGGTGGCCGCAGGGAGAAGCGTCGCCGAAGACCACGTTGGCGAGTGATTCGCCCGCTTCCTGACCTGGCAAGTGCGCCACCAAGACCGACTTGACGCTGGGCAGGTCGATCCATTCGTCGACCAGGATGGGACCGACTGTGTGAATGACCACAATCACATTCTTGTACTTGGCTGCAGCATCCTGGACGAGCTTGTTGCCGTTGTGCCAGGCATTTAGTCGAGAAGAGCTGCGGTCGCCGTGGTTTCCTTCGACGGTGTACTGGTTCTCACCCGAATCGGAAGTGATGAAGACAAAAGCTACATCATCGTCCGCCGGGGCCGGGACCGAGGGGAAGCGGTCCGTGTTGTAGTAGGCGACATTGCTGGCTCTCTTCTCGAAGGCGGTGATCGGATCGTCCAAGTACTCGTAATCGACGGTCCCAGATCCCCATCCAATGCCGAGGAGTCCTTTATTGCAGCTCCTGTCGACGCAGGCGTTGGGGCCATCGGGATTTGTCTGAGCACCTGTGCCGAAGACCTTGATCGAGGCAGAGGTCTGGATGGGGAGGAGGCTGTCTGCGTTTTTGAGCAGAGTGATGGCTTCTTGCGCGATCTGTCTAGCAATGAGGTAATGGTCGTCCTGGACCTGAACGAATTCATTGACAACTCCACGCGGGCTGAAGGGCCACGCGGCGGGGTAGAATGGGCCCTCACGATTACGTGTTCCCGTGGCAAAGTTGACTTTGGGGAAACCCTCGTCCTGGCCGAGTTGATACCAGCTCGCCACTATTCTAGTGGTCATGTCATTGAGGCGACCCACGGGGACGGAGCCGTTAAGGACGGATCTCGTAAGGTCGTACATCCAGTAGCTGTAACCGAAAAGGGGGATTTGGGTGTCGCCGGGCATGTTCAGGTCGAGTCCTGCGAGAGCAGAATCAACTCCGCTGTTTTGCTCGTTAGCAACCCGACTCCGTGCTGAGGTAGGGATTCACCTGCCTCATGTGGCTAACCCAGTCAGTCATCACGAGGCCCTGGAAACCGAGTTCGTCCTTCAGAAGGCCGTTGATCAGATAGCTGTTCTGACTGCAAGCGGAGCCGTTGACCTGCCGGTTCATCAGTTGTCATTCGAAGCACCGTTAAGCCGTGCAGTTGAGTCATTCTCACAGCATTGTAAGCCGTCATAGCAGCCGCAACTCCTTCGTGAACACTGTCCGCGAACGGCCACAGATACAACTCGTGCATAGTTCGATCATCTGTTCAAGTCAGCAACGTGAGCCGGGCTGAGAACCGGAAGGCTGACCGATGTTGGCGCTGTAACCCTTCTGCAGCGGGTTGTACATGCGATGTATCTCCTGCTCATTGCCAACAAGGTGCTTGATGGTGGCAATCACACCCTGTTCCTGGACACCCTTGATAGTCAAGGCAGCTGCTTTGCCCTGCAGGACGGGGTCGCTGCCAAAACCTTCCCAGTTTCGCCCACCCTTTGGCTTGCGGCCAAGAGGGCCAACGCTTGGGCCGAGATAGATGTTCGCGCCCTTGCCACGGAACTCCTTCCCCAGGGCAACTCCGCGAGCATACATGAGGTCCTTGTCCCAAGTCGCGCCGGTAGTGATACCGGACGGGAAGACGGTGACATTGTCGGCTTGACGTACTCCAGTTGCTGAGTCCGCGAGACAGAGTTGAGGGAATCCGACACGCAGAGCACTGCCGGTGTTTCCCACACAGCGTCTTCGAATTGTTAGCAGATGCGTTGCATTTACATCATTTCGCACGTACCCTCGTAACAAGTCAGTCTCCTACGGCAGCAATTGGAATAATTGGCTTCTTACCCATGAAAATACCAGAACCGGAAGTGATGTTTGTCTTCTCGGCCAAGGTCATCTGATCAACCAGAGCTTTCGCCTTCTCATAGCTGTCGGCCCAGTCTGCCGTCCAGCCACCATACGGCGCCGGGTAGTATGAGGCAGCGACATAACCCGGAGGAACGTCTGCCCTGGGAGTGATTGCGGCGCCATCGGTCCAGGACACTTGACTCGCAAGGAGGGCAAGTGCTAGAGACTTTACGTTAGCCATGTTGCCGGCTTTACTGAGCAGCGGATGCTGAGATCGTGTAAAGTCTCAGAAACGAGAGCTGGAAGAACAGACAAGACACAGAAGCGGCAGCTCAGCGATGGTAGACTAGGTGGTGCCACACGAATGGGATCGCGACGGCCGCGGTATACTTATACAGAGACTTGGGCTCCCGCAGATCTAGGGGCCCACGTCACATCAGGTCCGGCGCCCTTTTTGCCCATACCCGGGACCCTGACGGTGTGATTCACTCATATCCCAGAACAGCTGGTCTGCGAATCACGAGGGCCGGGGCTGAGGGGTTCGCGAGCTGAACCCGACAGCAGACGACCACCCTCGCGGTCTCCACGTCGTATAGACGATAAACGTCGAAATAGGCATGTAGGTAAATACCTGGAGGGCTCCGAATCGCCATTGTCGCGACAGCAGCGCAACCGAAGCGCAACCGAAGGAGTCAATAAGCATTAGGGATAGCAGTTCCAAGTAAATATTGCAACGCATCATGGTTCCGGCCTGCTCTTTTGGGGCAGCTAGACTAGTTTCTCGGCCGGGCCTATGTGTGACCAGAGATATGTGCATATGTAGCGTTGCAGATCAACATGTCGCGTAGGTCTAGGACTCTAGACAGTAGGTAAGGGCACAGTCGATAGACAGTTATTGGTCAAAGGCGGGGAAATGTCACCCGCTAGGGAACCATTCAAAGAGGTTTGTTAATGATCGGTCAGATCAAGGACCGAGAGCGCGCTTCGGGCGGGAGTTGGTATGGACTATTACTCCGTAGACATGAGGGGATCAGGCGAGGGCATTGCGTAGACTAGGAGGCGGGTTGACCGGAGAAGCTTTGCGAAGCTCATTGAGAGAGGACAAGCAGTGAATTTCACACGAAATTGCAGAGTTGGAAATAGACCCACGACGGAGGCCTTGGCAACAGCAGCACGGTGATAATGACCGTAAATGTCGACATTTCCGGAAGAGGTGACAAAAGACGCATGCTATTACCAAATGCCAATACTATTGCAGTTGGCGGCCCAACGAGTACAGTGCACCACTGGGACAAATCCGCCAACCCCAGTTTTTTAGTTTTTTATAGACCAAAGTTAGGCTAACTTAGCCCCGCACCACTTTTTTAGGCGCCTCTAATTAGCTATAACCTATTATCCCTAATTAATTAATATAAGTTAGAGTTAGCTAGACTTTAACCCTATAATTACGCGCAATTCTAAGTAATTAATTATAATTATACCTAAAGCTATTCCTATCCTAAAGTAGTAATTATATACTTATAGCTCTCTATTCTAATATATTTTAAGTAGTCCTTCCTTCTTATACTAGTTTTTTATCCTATCTTATGCTCTATTATACCTCAAGCCCCTTATATACTTACTTTAATAATAAATTATTAATAGATACTCCCTATAGGATAGAATTAGATAGCTATTTAGTCTAGTTAGTATTGCCCTCTGCTAATAAAACTAATAAGTCTCTAGAGCTAGTAACTCTAGAGGGTTACTATTCAAAACCTAAAAATAGCATAGTATATTATAATAATTACTCTAGTTCTAACTTACTATATCTTAACTAGAAGTGTTAACTTATATCTAAAAACTAAGTATACTAACTTATATATTAAAACTAAGTATTTATTATCTCTCCTCTCTTAACTAGCTTATATCTAAAAACTAAGTACTATTTATTAGGTTATAGTTATCTTATAAAGATCTTTAGACTTACCTATCCTCTACCTGCTAATTATAATAAGGTTAGATTTGAGATCTTATTAATCTCTAACTTATTCCTCAAGATTAATTCAATAGATTTAAATTAAATCTATTAAATTAATCTTTTGCTTTTTTAATTAATCTTTTATTTTACTTTAGTCAAAGTAAAGTATTACTTCTAAAGTAGTATTATATCCTTAGAGATACTTTATATATACCCTTTATATATACTTCCTTAATATTATAATTATATAAATAACTATGAAGTATCTATTAAGGGAATTATTTAAATAAATAAACTTCAATCCTTTATAACTTTATAAGGAATGGACTTTTATAGTTAGCAATTTCACTATTAGAAAGAGCGAATTAAGGCGATTAAAATAATTAAATATCCAACTATAAAAGCTATCTATATTAGGAGATATTTAGGAATGAAGTTTATAAATAGGATAGGATAGAGTGATATTTTTATTTAAGGGCTTCTCTAGATATTATAAGGGACTGGATACCCAGACCGGAGAAGCCGGAGATACCTCAGCTAGCGCAGGCTGAAAGGATAGAGAGGCCTATAGGCCTAGGGTATAGAACCCTTATAGCAAAGATTTAGTAAATACTTACTAAAGGCTAGAAAAGAAGGATCTTAAAAAAGTAAGTAAAAGTAGTATAATAATACTAATCCTACCTTTTAGGTGCTTTTACTATTAGTTTAACCTAACTATAGCTCTTAGCCCCTTAATACCTTTATAATTCTTTTGCTTCTACCCTGCTTTAGGAAGGTTAGTAATAATAATAGTACTATATACCTGAGTAATACCTACTAATCAGGCTAAGGAACTTATACCTAATATTTACTAAGAGCAGAGCGAAATAGCCTATATAAACCTATATAAGGAAGCTAACCCTAGTAAGTAATTAGAGGATAATATAAGCTAATTGTCACACGCCTTTTGGTGATGTAGTCAGCTATCGCGTGGTATTCCACGTGACCACGGTTAGGCTTAACGCCTATCCTTTAAGTAGGAGACTTCTAGCAGATAGCTTAGAAGGCTCGGCTATTATAGAAGATATTACGATATACTTATAATTACTTATTATACTATTTATTATTATTCACGCTTATATTGCTCTTTTCCTTGTTTTACTCGCAGTCTTAGCGACCCCTACTATAGCCCCAGGCTAGTAGGAAGACTGTGACACTAATAAGGGGAGGTAAGAAGCTATGCTTTAATATAAGGGACTAGATACCCAGACCGGAGAAGCCGGAGACGCCTCGGCTAGTATAGGCTAAAGGGATAGAGAGGCCTATAGGTCTAGGGTATAGAACCCTTATAGCAAAGACCTAGTAAATACTCGCTAAAGGCTAGAAATAAAGGATCTTAGAAGAAGTAAGCAAAAGTAGTATAATAATACTAATCCTACCTTTTAGGTGCTTTTACTATTAGTTTAATCTAACTATAGCTCTTAGCCCCTTAATACCTTTGTAATTCTTTTACTTCTACCCTACTTTAAGAAAGTTAATAATAATAATAATACTATATACCTGAGTAATGCCTACTAATTAAGCTAAAGAACCTATGCCTAATATTTACTAAGAGTAGAGCGAAATAGCCTATATAAACCTATATAAGGAAGCTAACCCTAGCGAGCAATTAGAGGATAATATAAGCTAACGAGGGGAGGTAAGAAGCTATACTTTAAGCGAGGCTAGGGGCCCCGAAGAGAACGGGCTACTTATGCTAAATACTCGCTATATAGATAATAAGTATATATAGGAAAATAGGGAATATAAGACCCCTTCTTATAGACCAGACGGGCTAATAGGCTAGATATCTATAGCTATAGCTAATAAGCTAGCTTAAGCTAGAGGGCTAGATAAAGCAACTAGCTAAGTGCTAATATAATAGATTATAACTATAATAGCTAACTAATAGGAGCTAATTACTACTATATTAAGCAACTAAGCTCTTGCTAAGTAATTGCCTAAGGTTTATAAAAAAAAACCCGAATTATAATATAGCGCGCCTTATTAGCAAATCTATTAGTATAATAAGGGAAGATTAGCTTATTATAGTTAAAGAGGCTTATAAGCACCGCCCTAGCTACTCTAATAGCTAGTATATCTAATAGGCTTTGAGTATAATAGAGCATACCCTATAAATAGAATAGCGGAATTATTAGTAAACGCTCGTAGACGAGTTAGGGAACTAGATAGACCCTAAATAGGAAGACTTTAGAATTTTTATAAGAGGGTAGTATATTATACCCGAGCTCTAAGAGTAGAACTATTATAATACTTTAAGATAGTGCTATTAGAAGGATAATAAGAAACTAATTATATATTAGGCTTAATAGGAGTCTATTAACTAAGTACTTAGCAAGCTAAGCATAGGTAATATAAAAGCGCACGCCTTCTTTTAAGGCCTTATTAGAACCCTAAAGGATAAACTCTTTAAGTAGGATATTAACTATATTAATATATATACTATTACCCTATATATATAGAGATTATAGGAGATTATAAAAGAGAGATATAGGGGAATATCTACTAGCTATTCTAAGTCGCATAAGTAACTATATTTAGGCTCTCTAGACCGCCCTTATAAGAGTAGCTTATAACCCCTTAGGTCGATAGACTTAAGGGATCGCTACCTAGAGACCCTATCCTAGAACGACTACTTAGCGGATGCTTATATAACGCCTAGCGCTAGTAATATATCTACTAACTCCCGGGGATCCTAATGCTATAACTATAAGAAGTATAGCTATATCTCTCCTAACTATACTAAAACCCGTGCGTAGCTAATAGGTAGTAATTAGAACCTAAACCTAAGACGGGGCGGGATAAATGCGATTATAATACCTAGTATAACTAATGCTAAAGACTCGGGAAACGAGTAGGTATAGATATAACCCCGAGGGGTATTATATTAGAAATCACCTTAGTTCTAGTAGGATAAACTATTAAGGGATAGGTATTAGCGCTCCGAGTATCTAGCGAAGTCGAACTAGAGGTTAATATAGATACCTATATAATAATAGATATTATATAAGAAGATCTTATTAAGAGGCTCTAACTAAAGGAGGCTACTAGTATTATAGCCCTTAGATTAGTAGATTTCTAGGGAAGGCCTATACCTATAAGCAAGGCCTATTAGCTTATATCTTCCTTATAGATAGTCGGGGTTATCTATAGAACATTCGCTAAGCTTTTATTATAAACCCTCGCCCTAAAAGAGCAGGAGATATCTTTCTATCTAATAACTTAATAGGATAGGAAGGTATCTATATAGATATCTATATATATACCTAGTTATATAAACCCCTCTCGCTCGCTAAGCTAGAAGTAATCGTTTAAGAGATTATAGAGAATAGCTAATAAGCTTATATTATATATTTAATAAGCGCTATAAACTTTAATTAGAAGGATATAGAGTTTTTAGGCAAAGATTCGCTAGATAATAAGCAGGAGAAGAAGATTCCTAGGGAACTTTAAGACTTTACTAACGTTTTTAATAAAGAGAATATAAAAAAAGTTCCGAGGCTAAAGGGAGTAGTATACTATATTAAACTAAAACCTAGTAAGGAACCCCTATATAGACCTATATACCCTATATTAGTAGAGCAGTTATAAACGCTCGCTAAGTATATCTAGGATATAGAGGCAGCAGGCTATATATACCGCTTAACTAGCTCCGCGGGAGTACTAGTATTATTTATACCTAAGAAGGATAGAAGCCTATAACTATATATAGACTATAGGGGATTAAATAAAATTATAATAAAGAACTATTATCCTCTGCTACTAATTAGCAAGCTTCTAGATAGACTTGCTAGAGCAAAGTTTATTTCTAAGATTAACTTAAGCGAGGTATACTATTAAATTATAATTAATAAAGCAAATAGGTAGAAAATAGTATTTAGAATGCAATATAAGTACTTCGAGTATACTATAATACTATTTAGGCTTATAAATACCCTAGCAACTTTTTAGGCATATATTTACTAAATACTCGCTAACTTTTTAAATACTTACTATATTATATACCTAGATAATATTCTAATCTACTTAGATATAAGGGAATAATATACTAAGGACCTCTATACTATCTTATGCCGCCTAAGGGCTATTAAGCTATTTATAAAACTAATAAAATATAACTTCTACTAGATAGAAGTAGATTTTCTAGGGTTCTATATTACCTAAGATAGTATTAGGATAGACCTAGATAGAGTCTAAGTAGTTATTAAATAGCTAGTACTAAAGTCTTTTAGAGATATCTAAGTATTCCTTAGTTTTTATAACTTTTATTATAAGTTTATTATAAGATATTCTTATACTATAACCCCTATAAATAGCGCGCTTAAGAGAAGCTAGAATAGTATGAAGTTAGGAGCCTTCGCTTAGATAGGGGAGATATAGACTATATTCGAGATACTTCAGAGAGTATTCGCTAAAGCTCTAATATTAAGATATTATAACCTAGCGTTAGAAACTAGGGTTAAGACTAATATATCTACTTAGGTAGTATCTAGTATGCTCTTATAGAAATATAGCATAGTTTAGTACCTAGTAGCCTTCTAGTTAAGGAAGCTCTTAGATATAGAGAGGCGCTAGGCTATAGGGTAATAGGAACTCCTTACTATTATAGAAAGTTTAGATTACTAGGCGTAATACTTATAAGGACTCCCTAAGAAATTCGTAGTACTTATAGACTATATAGCGCTAAAAGGAGTGCTCGCTATACCTACGCGGGATATTTATAGAAGACTTATATAATAGGTTTACTACTTATTAGCATTTAACTTTGAAATCTAGTATAGGTTAGGGGTTACTAATCTAATAGATAGACTATTATAACGCCCTAACTATATAATAGAAGATACTAAGATAGATAATATACTTCCTACTCTTAGAAAGAAACTTAGGCTTATTAGCTAGCTTTTAGCGAATATTTACTAGTATATTACTAAGCTTAAAGGAATTATAGCTATTATAAGAACTTATACCCGAGCTATCTAGCGAAGCATATAAGAACCTTGCTAGAGGGCTAGCTCTAAGGTTAAGGGATCCTCACCCTCAAGTTAGCACTACCCTATAATAGGTACTAATAAGCTACTATATATAAGTATGCATATTAGCGCTATCACCCGCACGAAAGTATATACAGGTGCTATGCTAACTGCTCTATAAGAGAATAGCAATAGGCTAGAGGACTCAGGGGGAGCTGGGGTTACTATACCGGAATAGTATATCCTATATATTATAATAAGGGAGCTTATTTAGGATGAAATAGCTTATATGCTATAACTAGGCGCAGATCTCGAATAAATAGTTAGAGGATTATAGGCTAAAGACCCTTTCTATAGAGATATTATAGCTAAGGTTTGCTAGGATACTAGGGAATACTAAGGATACTAAGTTAATAAGAATAATATCCTTTGGTTTAGAAGAAGACTTATTATCCTAGAAGAGGGATCCCTCTGCTATAAAATCCTAAAGAACTATTATAAAACGCCTAGATTAGGGTATATAAGAGCAAATAAGATAGCTAAGCTAATCTTATAAAAGTTTTACTAGCTATATTTAATAGAGGACGTATAGCAATATATCGCTAAGTACCTATACTACTAAGGGGCGCGCATTCTACGGCATAAGCTATATAGGCTACTATAAATACTAGAACTACTAGTATACCTATTCTAATAGATTTCTTTAGACTTCTTAACCAGCTTACTAGAAAGTTGCTAAAATAATAGAGTTACTTATAATACGATCCTAGTAATTATATATTAGATAACTAAAGTAGTATAGTTCTTAGTAATAACTAAGTAACTAGATGCTATAGGTTTAGCGAGGATCCTATATTAAGA